>MUZC01001083.1:1159852-1214564 GCA_002072015.1 Radix auricularia | reverse complement strand
ATATATATCTGTTTTAAAAACACTCACAAGTGTAGATATTAACTAAAGTGTCCACTCGTGTAGAGCAAATTACTTTCTTCGTTTTTTTTTTCAGAATCCAATTACTATTTCTACTCGCTGTTTGCTTGTCGTTTTCTCCTCTGATTAAGCAGTCTAAAAACATGGTACTTAAAGTCATGAGAAAATACCCAGCATTCCCAGCCTTAAAAAAACCTCTTAAATTCTCAAAGCCACATGAATGTAATGTTTTATTTTGCTAGGATTGGATTTGCTTGGCTGAGGGACCATGCACTTAAAAAGATTTAGATGGGGGTGGGGGCATTATAATAATTATTTTAAAGTGAGTAGTGTTTAGGAATTTTAAAAAAAATACTTAATCATACATTTTAATATTTTAAAAATAAATTAAAACAGTTTTTTTCTCACTTATTTGAAATTTGATATCAATTGAATCTAAAAATTATTTTTTGCTCACAAAAATTAGTAGTATTTAACTGTATGTCTAAGCAGCTTTTTTCTTAATATTTTCCTTTTGTTTCTTTGTTGTTTTTTTTTTTACTCTCGTTTTATTTATCGGGTGGTTGGTGGGAGGTTATAATTTCTAGAATTAAAGATTTAAAAAAAAAGGTATTTAATGTCAAGATGGGTGCGGGTGGGTGGAAATTTTAATATCTATGTATTTTACAAATTGTACAATCTCTAAAGTAGGCCACATCATTTAGCCCCTGAATGGACATTGCGTAAAATTGAAAAAAAACCATACCATTTAGTCTTCAAAAACAATTTAGGGAGTGGGACAACAAAGAAAAAATGAACATAGAAAATAGACTTAATGTTAAACATTTCGTTGATACAAAGTCTACATCTTGCAGTTTTGTCACCATGATGTATCCCATTCTGCTGACAATTACAACGGCTCAAGAATAAACGGTTGAGACAACATGTGACCATCTAGTAACTTTTTTTCTGTTATGAATTAGAAATGCAGAGCCAGGATCGACTGTTTATTAATGTTTTGGTGTTCTGTCTATTTGTTATTTTAAAATTTACCCTTATGAGTTTTTTTTAGAATTTGCACGTCTGTAAGCTGTGATTATAATATATATTTTAAAATAATCCTTAATTGAATTTTTTTTTCAGGTTTAGCTAAAGGGCAAATAATAATAATAATAATATGATAATTTATATAGGGCTGTATCCCAGCAAGGAGCCGGACTCACAGCGCTTTACATGGAGATAACACTACATATATTAATTAAATAAACATTCATATCATACTAACCACATAAATGAAAATACGTTATACATCAGCTACGTTAATTATTAAAAGAAATGTTGTTTCATTAATTTTCAAAATAACGTTTGAAAAGATATGTTTTAAGTGCAGTCTTGATGGACTTAGCAGTTGAAATACTACGGATGTGTAATGGAAGAGAATTCCATTGTTTGGCTGCACAAAAAGAGAATGACCTTTCGCCAAATGTTTTACTTCTTGTCTTAGGAACACAGAGAATGCGTGTATCTGCAGAAGAGCGTAGCTGACGACTTGGTGAGTAGATCGACAAACGTTCAATAAGATAGGAAGGGCATGAGTCAGAAAAGAAGTTGTGACACAGAACAGCCAGTTTGTAATCAATGCGGGCTTGTATGGGTAGCCAATGAAGTGAGTATAGTAGTGGAGTAACATGGTCATGTTTTTTTGCCTTTAGAACTAATCTGGCAGCTGAATTTTGAACTCTCTGTAGTTTTTCAATGCATTGTTTTGGAACACCTTAAACTTATTTTTAAAGCCTATCATATTTTTTTTCTTTCAAAAAGCAGATTATTTTTCTTTCAAAATATTATTATCCAAATTTTTCGATATTTTAATGCAATCAACATCTTTTTCACTGCCCTTCTTTAATACTATTTGCATTTTATGCATATTTTATGTTTATTCGAAAATTTACGTTCTCCTTTTGATTTCACTTAAACTCGTGTAGGAAAAATGCATCTACCCCGCTTTGTTAAAAATAGAACACGTTTCTAAATCAAAGATGTTTTATTTTGGTTTATAAAAAATATTCCTTTAAAAATGTGTGCCTCATAAGTAAATGTGCAGGCCGCTGGTTAACCTGATGAAAACTGCCCACGGGATCAGGAAAATAGGGGAGACTACCTTCAAATACTGTACAACGTTACCTACTTTAGATCTCTTGTTTTATTTGTTCAAGCAAGGATGTCAAGTCTGAATAAATGACTTCTTTCTGCTATACTGGGGCAGTGGCGAACCTAGTGGAACAGGCGGTGAGTGCGGCCCGATCAGAGCGGAACATCTTTGAGGAGGCATTTTTATATTTAGTTTTAGAATCTAGTTAAAAAAAAAACACATTTTGTTCAATTCATAAGCTTGCAATTCAATTGCCAAAATTATGAATTACTATGTGATTTCAAATAGCCTAAACAGAACTAGTCCTGATTTGAGGACCGGTTAACCTTTAACAGCCTTATTCAATATTAAAACAAAAAAAAAGGGGGGGGGGGACAACAACGAAAAACAGTTTTTAAGAGGTACACTATTACTCATTTAAAACCCACAATTAAGTACTTCTGTATTAAAATTATTTTTTGTAATAATGATAGATAAAAATAATGTAAAGTTTTAAAGAGATGAGAAAGTCAGAGAAGAGGCTCAGAGAGCACACATTGATATTTTAAAGTTTGTTTTTTAACGAATTTACATTTGGCAAAGATTTTGAGTACATCACCAAAGTTTTTTTTTGCTCAACAATCATCATCAGCAGAGATAAGGAATCAAGCATTTCTTGTTTCATTTTCGATCTACTTGATTTTTTTGGGTAAGTTTTAACTGACAAAAGAACAATGTTGAAGAATGAATTTTTGAAAAATATCTTTTTGTTCGACTAACGTAATTTTATCAGCAATTTGTTGATAGCAATTGTTTTGTTTAGTTTCAAATTATTGATTTGAAATTACCTTTAATATAATCTAGAACAGTAGTTCTCAACTTTTTGATTTCACGGACCACTAGAGAGGTTTGTGTCTTAGCCATGGACCACTATTTAAAAGTGTACTACCGCCATGTTATAAATTTATAATAATAATACTTTGCATATAACTAGTTACTAGTATACATGTTAGGTTTTAAGTAAAAATATACTAATATGCTACGATTTGCGTGCTCCGAAAAATATTGAATGGCCACAGATTGTGATGGCTCTATTTTGTAATGAACAAATGTCACTTTCACTAGTCTTATACATATAGTCTTATATCAATTCGTATTTTTTACTATAACAAAACAACTTGACGTCATAACTTGAAAGTAGTATTAATAAGACTACTATATTAGTTCATTTAGTGCGAGCCTTGAGTTTGCACATTTGAGCACATCACATCAAAATAAGGTGTAGATCTGATACTTGAAAGACTCAAACTTCAAGTCGGGAACGATGTTTTGTCTTGATTGTAGACTATGCAGAAAATCCACATTCACAAAGATAAAAGGTTAAATTGCTTTTAAGCTTTCTGAGACAGTTCTGAGTACTCTAAAATTTCATGATGCTCACTTACTGATGCTAAATATTTAAAGTAGTATCGCTGGTCAGTTCTATGAATTTGTTTAATTTCGATTGTAGTAAACTTAATGAGTAAATGTGTGCGAGAATCGGATAGGAAAAAAGAAAAACTCTGAACATTGACATCACCAAAGTAGAAGTTAAATTGATCCAGACGTGATTGAATATGATCATAAATCAAATGTATCAACAGTTGTTTGATGATTTCAGCATTTCCTGGTTTCTGAGTGAATTTGTATAAGTGATCAAGCATTTGAAAGCACCCCTAAAATGATCGTATTTTCGAAAGATCATGCTTTTATTCGTAAAAGCTGACCCTTTGTCAACGAGAGTAAATAAATGTGACTGCTTTCCTTGCAGAGATGAATTAAGTTTATTAATTTCTTCAAAATGTCAGCAACCCATAACTAATCACAAGCTTTGATTCTTTTCTCCAGGAAACTCTCACAGCTTCACGTCAGTCAGAAGTCTTACACTCTGATAAACAGGCTTTTTATTTCCATAACCACCAAAAATGAATCTCTTAAAGCCGTTTCATGCTTATCGTATAGTATTCTGAAAATCAAGGAAATATTTTAGCACAGAAACTATTCCAATGGTTTCTCCGAACAGAAATTTTGTATACTTTTCAGATGCCGTCGGAGTTTCGCTGTTTTTATCGCTTCATTTGCTAAAATTTGCGACCATGTTGTACACTGTGGTTTTGGTTGATCATTTGTCATAACTTTTATAAACCCCTGACGCAAATACTCTTCATCATACTGTCGTATGGAAAAATCGTCTTTTTCCTTCTCTCTGGAATTGCATTTGATTCATACACAGATTGTGATGATGAGTATAAGGAATGATCATCGTTTTCCTACTGCTTATGTTCGGTTGTTTTTTAAATTAGAAATTTATCAATGTGTTTAATCAATTAAATTAATTTATTTCTTAAATAATTACTTTAATAATTCTAATATTAATTTAAGGCTAATTTAATAATCCTTTAAATTTTTTTATTATTTATTATTATTATTTTTTTAATCTTAACATAGCAATCACTACTATAGTCTTCTAGAATCCAGCGTGACGTTATATGATTTCGGTATATCTAAATGTAAACATAGACTCAAGTGTAATAAAGATATAAAACTAAAATGCTACATCACCTTGGTGAGATCTATACTAGAATATGCATCTTCGGTATGGGACCCATCCACCAAAGAAAACATTAATAAACTAGAACAAATTCAAAAAGAGCTGACAGAGTCATTTACTGGAGAATATTCAAAACGGACACGAATAACACCATTATTTAAATCATTAAACCTTGAAACACTAGAGTATAGAAAAACCAAGAGTAAAATAGTAATAATACATAAAGCATTTCATTCTAATTTGGAAATACAACTCAAATATAGCTTAAAACAATCCTCAGATAGACATAAGGATAAAAACACCTTTCTTATTCCGTTTGCAAGAACAAACACATACAAATTTTCTTTCTTCCCGTCCAGAATTTGGGTGTCGAGCGGGTTGCCATAAAGAAATCAGGAAAGCCAACACTTTATCAACATTTAAATCTCTAATAAGAATGCAGTACTAGTCACAAACCATAGATAAGCGTAGCACGCAATAATCTTCTGTATAGAAGGAGCGTCTGTAACAAATAAGATAAGTTATAATTTTTGGCGCTATACTCTCGCCATCGAGTGAGTAAAATTAATCGCTACAATCAAAATGAGACAACATTTTTAATGTTTCGTGTTCTTAGATTTTAAAAATAAAAATTTGTATGGCTTTCCCGCGGATCACCAGGCACATCTCCTTGGACCTCTAGTGGTACGTGGACCTCAGGTTGAGAACCATTGATCTAGAATAATAGTTAATGGTGTTTTCCTGCTTTGTGAATTCTGATTTAAGATTGTTGCATAGTGCGCATTATATTGACACATTATTGGTGTGTTGGAGCGTGGGGGGATATGACGTCATATTTTGAATACTTTCTGAATTAATGATTTGAAATGACTTTGTAATCTAGAAAGATTTCAGTTGGATGAAGAAAAAAGAAAATTCTTTGTTGGAAATTGCGTTTAAATACACATTCGACTTTTTATGACAATTTTATTCTATAATATTGAAACAATTGTATGTACTATAAAAAGCACTGGGAAAGTAAACTAAAAATTCAATTTGGTACAAATGTAATTTCAAAACTTGCATGGATCTACAATATAACTCATAGCTTTAAAGCCGGCATAGCAAATAATGGTATTTGGAATAAAATGTTAATTTATCCATTAGCACAAGAACAACAACAAAAAAAAAACAAAAAAAAAACAAAAAAAAACAAAAAAAAACAAACAAACAAACAAACAAACAAACAAACAAACAAACAAACAAACAAAAACAACACAAAAAAACGACAACAAACAAACAAACAAATAAATAAAAATTTAAGAAATCCCCGTACAAAATAAATTAAGATAATCTTCATTAATAGTTTACACACTTTATGTAACGTCCTATTTACTGATAGATTTCCAATTTCTATAATGTTTCGGTTTCACTACTGGATTAAAATCATTGTTTATTTCTGTTTTCCAATGAGACATTATATTTTACAAATTTGATCACCCGCTACGTTTTTACCTTCCTCGCCCCTGTCTTATCCATTATTTGGTACTGGATATTAAATTTCTTTTTCATGTTATATTTAAGATTCACAAAGAAAGTTGTTTTTGTTTTTTAAATCCTTTATATTAACTCACGGTGTCTCATTGAACCCTTGCTTACCAAAGATACTTTTGATCGATTTATAACCCACTTACTCGTAAGCTAGCGAGCTAAAAAAAATTCAAGGGATTCATGCCGATGATAAAAAATGATGAATCAAAATTTCAGATCGATCGATTTTACTGTAATTAAATTATTGAAATTTTAGATTATTTTATTTATATCTACGTATCATTTTAATTTTTGAGATAAAGTGTCGTAGTGCGTATTATGTTCAACAACCTTTCCAGTAAAAGGTATTATTTATCACAGTAGGTGGTTTCGGAAATGTGTAAATTGGTCATTAGTGGGAAATTCTCCTTTCTGTCCAATAATTAAGTAGAACTTGAAGCTTGGCATCATTAACTCCCTTTCCGTAATGCGTTCCGTCATAACTGACGGTTCCATTGGTCAGTTGGAAATAGTTCAATATGGCTATCCCCCTTTCTTCCAATACGGCTTTGACCTTCTCGTTAAACGAGAGCACGGCTGGGGTCTGCTGTGCTTTTACCAGCGGTGTTTTTAGTGTACCGGGTGCTTGGGCGGCCATCCATATCACTCGGGGCCACGACGTCAGATTTTTCAATAATGGTTTGAGAACCTGCAAAATATAATTAATAACAAGGGATGAAAAAAAAAATCGACAGTCCCATAGATTTTAATACATATTTTTAACAACCAAATACATTTTTACAAGTTTAGATTGTGATGTGTATTTCATGTGTAATAATAAAAGGATTGTGATCTCTACAAAGTCGTTAGCAGAGAGATACTTGTCTCCGTACCGTGTTTAAGTGGGTTCTGAACTGTAGTTAGCAGAGAGATACTGGTCTCCGTACCGTGTTTAAGTGGGTTCTGAACTGTAGTTAGCAGAGAGATACTGGTCTCCGTAACCGTGTTTAAGTGAGTTCTGAACTGTATTTTATTTCTAGAGGAATTCCGATCTCCTTAACATCTGAAGTAAACAAAATGAGGGGTAGGACTGCAATCAGGCTTATAAAAAATTAAATGGAAAAGACGTAAACAAGGTAAGGGTTAGCCTGACCGGACGTTGTTACGTCCGGTCAGGCTAACCCTTACCTTGTTTACGTCTTTTCCATTAAATTTTTTAACATCAGAAGCAATGACAAATTGCATTCTTTTCGCAAGCAAGTTGCTGTTTGATTGACAAACGTGTTTTTAGCAAGCGACCTGCCACTCCCCTTATTTCAGCAGGTACTGAGCTATCATTGAATGAGAGGTTCTCAAATGATAGGTTGTCTTCTCCCACCTCCCCCCTCCCCACTATATCACAATGCCATTGAATTTGAATTACCTGATTCTTCTGGTACTCAGCGGTTTTTACAATGAGTGTGTGGAATTGTTCGCTTTGACTAAGAGCAAATAGCTATTAATGATATTAGACATCCATACTTGTATGCACGTCAGTTTGGGCTACTGTCATCATAATGTAATTATAACTTAGTAATATGTATACTAATATTAGAGTTATGAGTCTTATTTAGCCAGTTGAACCCTGCAACAACTCGGAATACAGTACTCAGATGCACAGTATCTGGTCTCTTGCGTATTTTTTTAAAAAAGCATTTTCATTTCTTTGAGTTTAGGGAAACGTGTATCATAAAGTCTTTTATCGAAAATGTTTTAAAATAAGCATTTGGGTTACTGGGCTGTAGACATACTTCAAACACCCGATTTATATGATTAAAGATTAAAAGCCCTGGTAATAAAAAAAAAAAACAAAAAAAAACAACAACACACAATTACTCATATAAAAGAGATGCATTTTAACATCTCTTAGTCATTAAAAAAAATCCGTTAAAAATTCAGACTACTGATTTTATTTCTCTTTCAAACATCTTGAATAAATAAATTAAAAAACTCTCTGATTTAGTTTTCAGCATATTAATTTGAGAACTTCTTTTACACTTTTAACTACTACTAACAAGCTATCAAAAGGAAATCTTTGTTAATTTTTACTTATTTTTTTTCCATCTCTGTTTTGTGATAAGTTATTCCATTGCATGTGTTTCCATTCCCAAACTTAATTCACATTCCTGCATTCTATCATAACAAAAAAAATTTTTAGTTGAAAAGTTGATCATTCAAAATACTTTTGTCACTGTAAAAATTTATTTTAATGTATCATAGATGAAATAGATTTTATAACCTGAAAAAAAAGAACCAAAAAAAGCTATAAAATCTAACACTTTAATAACAGTGTTATCAACAAACACTGTTATAGCCAAATCTAACAATTTAATAACAGTGTTACCAGCAAACAATGTTATATCCAAACTCTAATAAAAAATTGCTTAAAAAAAATACTGCCTTAGAGCAAAACGTGTACTAACACCATCACGGTCTGTGACATAATTCTCACTATCACAGTGAATTCTTTTTCTTGCACTATCACCGACTGTCACATAATTGACACTGTAACAGTGTAAAACTTTTACTTGCACTATCACAGACTAACACATGATTCACACTGACAATATGTGCTAATTTTACTTACACTGTCACTGTCAAAGCCCAACACTTAACTCAACCTGTCAAAAACTCTACTCGCACTCTTGGAGAATAATACTAAACTCACACTGCATACATATAGCACTTGAAACATGATGTCAGAGACTAAAGCTTAACTCACCTTATCATGAACTTGCTCAAAG
The DNA here is from genome assembly GCA_002072015.1 of Radix auricularia. NCBI lineage: Eukaryota > Metazoa > Mollusca > Gastropoda > Lymnaeidae > Radix > Radix auricularia. Next base: position 1,205,554 of record MUZC01001083.1, on the reverse strand, counting down.
TTAAAGAAGTAATGACTTCCTAGTCCTATGATAAACCAGGAATCGTTTCGTCCCTGCAAATCCTTCAGAAGCGTAACTATTGAGCTGTCATATGTCATCATGTTCGCCATCTTCAGCTTCACCTAGACAATGAAAAAAACATTTTTTACAAATTAATTCTTGTTTGCTTTAAGTTTTCATTGATTTTAGTTTGAAATATCAAGATGTCACAAATAGGTTGAAAACACAGATATTTAAATGTTTAAATATTTACATTTAGATGTTAAATTTATTTTTTTTTAAATTCAAGATGGAAACAACAACTATTTTGTTAAGCATCTGTTATTTTCAGCTCTGGCATTCTATTTTACCAAGGTTTTTTTTTATATAAACCAAGTCTTAACAACAAAAAATTTCTGCCCATGCCTTTTGTAGTTATATTCAAGGAATATGACGGAGCGAAGACAGACGGGATGGGGGGGAAGGGGGTCAAAGACTAAGTAACGTACAGACGTACTGTTCCATTGCACTCCATTGTGTTCCATATCAGGTTATTTCTACAGTCGGCAAAATAACGGTAGTACTTGTCACACTTTTTGACTTCAGCTGGGGAGTAAACGCAGTGAAAAATGTTTGGATATTACAGGTGGACACTGAGTGATATCGGAACATAAATGTGGAAACTGAGCTTCCACTTCATGGAGCTTTTATTTAAAAGTTTTTGAATTCTCTAAATCACACTTCTTCGTAATTCCCAAAAGGCTCATCGCTCATAGAGCGAAATACTATTTGAAGCCATCCGTAAATGTTAGAAAAATAATAATAATAAAAGGTGTATGGATTCATGCCGACATTTGTAAATCTATATTATTCCCACTATAAAGGCGGAGATTGATTATTTTTAGCGCATTTTCGAGATGTCGAAATCGCTATTGCACCCGTTTTGTCCGTCCGTCCGTCATCACCCTTGATCACAGCATCCATAAGTCCTAGACCCATGATGTATATATGTTTTTTGTATGCCCTGACCTGCCATTTGTGCATCAACACTCAGTTACTCGATCCGTTTAAAAACCCCGTTAAAACTACCAAAAAATATTTCGAATCGAGAGGTAACACTAGCGCAGGGAACGGCCGCCATTGCCGGAAGTCGAATGCATAATTCTTCAAGCATTGAAGAGTGGTGCGAAAGGGTGCAAAAGAATTAGTTGTTTTTTTTTTAGTTGACGTCATTAGAATATGTGTAAAAGTTTAGAGAGTTTTACGTCATCATTTGTGGTGACTTGTAGTTGGAATAAAGAGAAAATAATTTTTTTTTTTAAATGTAAAGAAATGACTTTTAAATAAAAAAATGTCAGGTATATTCATTACACAAGAAAATTAATAAAAATATGTCTAAAATCTAAACACAATTACTGATAACTACATAATTCTGATATCTAACATAAGTACTGATACATAATACGAAAATGCGCTAACACGTCCTGAATTCCAATAGGTACCAGGCTTAACATGATTTTTTAAAGTCACCGCCTCAACCGTTTGACTTTTTCACCGTGACAGTCGTCTGAAAAGTCACAGGAACTGAAGAGCAGCCCGTCGTGGGTGGGAAACATGAGTACATTATTGGTTTATAGGAGTACAGTTGACGATCCTGTATTTTGTCCTGTCGGTAAGATAAAGCGAGGCACTGTGAAGATGTGGGTTCCCCTTGTTTAAAATGAGACGATAGAGATGTCTGCGTGGTACAGAAATAACCAGCCTATTCAAGCTGCTCCAAGAAGTCTTATAATTTCGACCACCACGAAAATAATCAGAAATTAAAATTTAAAAAAATAAGAAAAGCCTCTGTTGTAGACTTTTACAGTTGAAACCTTTCCTGATTGCAATTATTCTGCTTGTTTTGTGACAATATCACTCGAATAATAAGGAGGGCATGTTGCGATTTTAAACAATTTTTTTTACCCTTACCGCGTCCCCTCGTCAACGACCATGTTGCACTCCACCGTCCTCGCTCATGATATGTGTCAGTGTAAGTCACGTTGCGTGGGTTTAAAGTAAACGGAGCAAGGTGAGCGAGATTCTTCACTAAATTAAGACAAGTGGACAGATAGAAGCTTCTTTACTTCAGTTGATCATACAAAGGGGTTGTGTAATTTCATTCATAATTTTAGCAATGGTCCGCCGCCAAAAATTTTGCGCCCGGGGTAATCACCCTTACAGCTCCTCCCACCGCTAAGCCAATGCTCATTATTAAAAAATAGATTTCTCTGTACTAATTTCATTCAAGATATTTTTTTAAAACGGTGAGGGGAAACGGCAGAGATAGTGATATGAAAAATCGAATTTTGTTCTTTAAAACGCAATTTATGCAGACGTTGATACATCTTAATTTTTTTCAAAGTTGTTTGAAGTTGGTATTAGATAAACATTGTTGCGTTGGTTTCAATAGACAATGACATTTTGCCAAGAATCTTAGAACAGTAGAGCTCTGCAATAATAAGAAATCATATTTATCTCAACCGCGGCATGGGTCACTCAACTTAGTAATTTCAAGTAACTCTAAAATAAGATGGTTTTTAAAACTTTAAACATCGTTAATTTTTTTAAAAGGTGGCAGGGACGGCGAAATTCAGTTAAGGATTACGTCTTTAACGCTTTCTAAAATGTTGTTACTGAACTCCTAAACAAATCCACAAAAACCTTGTTGGTTTTGTTTGAATGTGTTTAAGTTATCCGGTCTCTTACGCTTAAGATTAGAACGCTATTCACACGGCCGCGTAGTACGTGTCAGCGGTCAATTTCGAAACAGGAAGGTCCCATAATTTTGTTAAGTCTCGTTGGACGATATCATTACCTTACGGATCTCTGGTATCGCATTCAGGTATTGAAAGGACAATGAGGTTGCCATCAGACTAGGGTTGAGAGTAAATTTAACGAAGTATGAGCTAGCCTGAGAAATGTCAGTTTAACCCATGCCCGGTTCAATAACTTCCTGTCGTGTTTAGGCGGCTTGTTATAGAGTAAAATATGTTACTTCTAGGTTCTCAAATGTTACCCTCTGGTATATCATCCCTGAGGACGTGACGAGGTTTCTTATCTCGCAGCAAAGCGAGCATAGATGTGTACAGCTGACGCATAAAGGAGTCCCCGATGAAGTAGACGGTCTTGTTCTGTAGGAAACGACACACGTCCTCCTCTGTCTTGAACTGTTGCAACTAAAGTATTAGGTAATGAGTCAATGAAAACATACTAACAGAAAAAGTATACTTTAAATTATGTAGAAAAACATAATAAAGCATATGTATCAATTCTGTGAAATTTTTTATAAAACTACTCTTGCCCCGCAAACTTAATTTGTTAAGGAGTCCATGTAATGATTTTAGAGAGCAAGCAACTTTACTAAGGTGCATACATTCTTATTACGAAGTTATCTATGGCAAACGTTGGGGACTGGAGGAATCAGTAGAAATGTAATATTTCTTTTCAAAACAAGAATTAAAGCAGAGCTTCACGCTTCATTACTGGAGAATATTCAAAACTTACGAGATATACCCCAATGGTTAAATCACTAAACCTTGAAACACTAGGACAGTGCTTCTCAAAGTGGAGGTCCACGGACCGGTGTTGTTACGTGGACCATCAGCCACCGGTCTGCGGACGCTATCAAGAATTAAAAATAAATTATAATTAAAAATAAATTATAATTCTTAAGTTTTGATTGAAGTTGAGAACCGACAAGTAGATGAAGCTGTCCACAACCTCAAAGTTTTCATTATCGATATTTATGGTAGGAGGAGGTCGAGTGTCTTGGGCCATGATGTTTGTCTTTTTCAAGCTGATATGGTGAACTTGCTTCAGGAAAGAGGAAACAGGTCGCCCACGCTTGCGATTTAAAGATGTCTGTCAAAGGGACATGAAAGCAGCCAAAATACATACAAGTGACTGGGAGTGTAAAGCAGAAGACTGATCTACGTGGCGCACAGTTGTCAAAGAGGGCGTCATAGTAGCCGAGGAGCGAAGAATGGAGGAGGCTGCAGACTGAAGAGCTAGGAGAAATGCCAAAACATTTGGAAGCACAGAACTCGTGTGTAAAAACTGTGGTAAAGACTGTCACTCAAGGATAGGGCTGCACAGCCACTCAAGAAAATGCAACCCAACCCAACGGTGATGCACCATCGTCTCGCGAGACGGAAGGAAGCCATTAGATCACATTAGATTAGAGAACCGACAAGAGATTGTATCAGATTGTTGATAAAGTGTTGGCTTTCCTGGTTTCTTCATGCAAACAATTCCACGCACGAAATCCGGAAGGGAAGATTGAAAATGTGTATGTGTTAGCCTTGCACACGGAATAAGAAACGTGTTTTCAATCCTTATGCGTTTCTGAGGATTGAATTCAGTTATCTTTGTGTTGTATTTCTAAATTAGAATTAATAGTTTCATGTATAATTGCTAATTTATTCTTGGTTCTTCTATTCTCTAGTGTTTCAAGGTTGAATAATTTAACTAATGGTTTTTCTTGTCAGTTTTAAATATTCTCCAGTAATGAATGCAGCGGCGTTTCATGCGGCTGTAACAACTAAAACACTAAAAATTACATGTGCTCCGTGAAGGAACAACGAAACTGTATGCAAAAAGAAAAGCTGGTCTCATCTGAAGACATGACCCACCCCTTCACTACCTTCGCTTGCCAACCATTTACTGTGATTAGTTGATCCGAGCGAGGGTCATCGTCATGCTCATTTGCACATATTTGCTTAGTAAATTATATATATATAGATGACAGTCAAACAACTAAATTGTGGTGCTTGGCCGTGAACGCACCAGACCGAGAAACGACGACCTGAACGATCCAGTGACTGACCTTGCACGAGGCATTGGTGTGTTTCCAGACGGCAAACTCGGCGTGGATCGACTGTCTCATGTCGTAGCATTCGTTGCACGCGCATGCCTGTACTGTCTCGTTCACACAGACGTTGTTCTTGCAACATGGTGTGGCGCCTATGGGGTTGCATACTGCCATATGCCATTGGTGATTGGGGAAGTTAAGATTTCCTGGAGATTGTAATGATGCGAATAGTGACAATTGTTACAATACAATTCACCGAGACCTTGATGCAAGTGCATGTTTGAGCAAATCCTTTATGAACCAAAATTTACGATTTTAATAAGGACCGGAAGTTAAAGATTTAAATTATGTTTTCTGATAATTATCAATTTACTTTAATATATATGTATATATANTATATTAAAAAAGACAGTAAAATCTATTTGGAATCAATATCAATATATTTTTTTTCAATTTAAAATCATCAAGAAGGACCATTGTATTTTCTTAGGGCGGCGGAAATTTATGATTCATTTATTGATCAATCGCTATAACATTTTAAATATTAAATTATTTTTTAACATTTAATCGACCCATCACTTTCCTGTTATTGGTAGTTAAAATTTAAAAAAAATCGCAGAAGCTAAATAATAAATTTCCTGACGATTACACGAACCTTTTGGTGTTAAACCATTGACTGACGGGAATGTTCAAAATGTTGATAAAGGTTGTCTACCATGGTTCTAACGTTTCTCCTACTTTTCAAACCAAATAAAAAGCGTATTTGAGCTTCCAAATGTATAGTTGACGCACCACACTTAGATATCACCCAACACATTTATACATGACGTACCACATTTATACATGACGTACCACATTTAGATACCACCTACCACATTTATTCATGAACTACCACACTTAGATATCACCTACCACATTTAGATATTATAATAATTACGGATGTGTAATGGAAGAGAATTCCATTGTTTGGCTGCACAAAAAGAGAATGACCTTTCGCCAAATGTTTTAGTTCTTGTCTTAGGAACACAGAGAATGCGTGTATCTGCAGAAGAGCGTAGCTGACGACTTGGTGAGTCGATTGACAAAAGTTCAGTAAGATATGAAGGGCATGAGTCAGAAAAGAATTTGTGACACAGAACGGCCAGTTTGTAATCAATTCGGGCTTGTATGGGTAGCCAATTATGTGAGTAAATTAGCTGAGTAACATGGTCATGTTTTTTTGCCTTTAGAACTAATCTGGCAGCTGAATTTTGAACTCTCTGTAGTTTTTCAATGCATTGTTTTGGCGCACCTGACAGAAGAGAATTGCAGTAATCAATACGAGCTAGAACAAGAGCACAGACTAGAGTTTTTGTTGCACTATCTGTTAAATAATGACGGATTGAACTGATCTGACGAATGGCAGTATAGGCAGAGCGACAGATGTGATTGATGAAGTTGTTGGTAGACATGTTGTCAGAAATAATGTAGCCAAGATTCCTAGTCGATGTTGTGAACAGTATATCAGAACTAGCCACCTGAATAGAATTCGGAAGAGTCAAAGTACTGCGTGATTTATTGTTACAGAATAGCAGTGCTTCTGTCTTATTATCATTCAGTTTGAGCTTGCTTAAAGTCATACGAGACTTTACCTCACCAATGCACTCCTGCATCAATTGGACAGTGAAGTCAATATCAGAGGGATCAGTGTGAGTGTTAAGTTGAGTATCATCTGAAAATGATTGGCTTTTAACTGAATGCTTTTCGAGCAGTAGAAGTAGTGGCCTTGTATACAGCACGAAAAGTACCGGACCCAAAACGGAGCCTTGAGGCACACCATAAACCAAGTCAGCTCTGTAAGAGATACAGCCATCTACTGATACCACCTGTGATCTGTTAGATATGTATGATTGGAACCAAGCCAGAACTGAGCCAGAAATCCCAAAATAATTTTGCAGGGTTTTTAGCAATGTTTGATGGTCGACGGTGTCAAAAGCAGCACTAAGATCTAAGAGGACCAATATAGAGATTTTCCCACTGTCTAGTGCGAGTAGGAGGTCATTTGTTACCTTAAAAAGGGTGGTCTCTGTGCTGTGAGAAGGTCTGTAGGCCGACTGATTGGGACTTAGAAGAGTGTTGTCGTTAAGATAAGAAAAAAAATTGTTTTAAGACAATTTTTTCAATGACCTTAGACACAAATGAAATATTGGATACTGGTCGATAGTTGTTTAAATTATTTTGATCTAATTTCAGCAAGGGTTTTATTACAGCAGATTTACATAACATTGGAAAAGTACCAGATGTTAGACTCTCATTTACTATATGTGTTATTGTACGGAGTAAAAGATCTAATGACTCAACAAATAATGGAGTGGGGATTGGATCAAGAGAACATGACGTTGGTTTAGATTTTAGATTAACAGCTTCGACCTCATTTTCCGTAACAAGGTGGAACATTTCAAAGCTAGAACTCACAGCAAAAGAGGGAGATACATTATGTGGGGGCAAAATCGTTCTGTCAAGCTCAGCCCTAATTTCAGCAATTTTGTTTGTAAAAAAATTACAAAATATATCTGGTTGCTGATGCAACGGATATACAGAAGGAAGGACCACAGCCTTACTACTCCCTCTGAGATTATTGCATACATGAAAAAGCTGCCTACTAGTACTAATTGTGAGTATTTTATTACTATAGTACAAAGTTTTTGCTTGATGTACAATCACACGTCGCTTGGCAGTGGAATAAATTTGCTTGTGAACGATGAGTCTTGATCTCAACCAAGTCTTTTCTGCTATACGCCGATCTTTCTTGGCGCGTCGAAGATCATGCTTTATTGATGAATACCAGGGAGCTGTCCGTGTTAACATGACATTTTGGCGGGTGACAGGGGCGTGTCTATCCAGCATAGTGCGTAGTGTACTATTCAGCTTATCCAAAGTGGGGCAGAGGTCAGGCGACACCGCCACACTTAGACCTTGCCGAAAGGCGTCACGGTTCATGCCACGTAGATTGCGAATGTCCTGGAATTTTGTGGATGGAGGAGGGGCAATCACCCTTAGTTCACGTATAACACAAAAATGATCCGAGGACAGCTCTTCTGTTATGGTTGCAGATTTGACAAGGCCTGTGCAATACCCAATCAATTATGTGTCCTCGATTGTGTGTAGGTTTATCAATTAGTTGTTGAATGTTGAATGCGTCCAAAAGCTCCATCATTTTTGCTGTCGATTGATTCTGAGGTTCATCAAAATGAAAGTTCATGTCCCTTACTATCATGTAAATACCAGGCAGAGTGTTGGCGTAATCCAAAAGTTCCGGAAATTCCTCATGAAATTTGGCATCTGTTAACTTATTTTTTTCTGCTGGGAAAGACACGGTAAATGCACATAAAGTGGATGACACGATGTGGCACTGACAATTTAAGTTGAAATAACTCAAATGATTTGTGCGCAAATTTGAATTCAGTTAAAAATGTAAGCTCTTGGGACAGCGTACTTCTATAGACAACAGCTAGACCTCCTCCTCTAGTGGAACGGGGAAATGATCGAACAGAGTAGCCGAGTGGAGCAAGATCAGCACACTTTCCCTCATCACCAGTATGTCGAAACCAGGTCTCCTGTATAAACATGATGTCAATCTGCCTGTCCATGATGAATTCGCATACAGCAGTACGTTTGTCACATGGAATAAGTGACTGTGCGTTAAATGATGCGATGCAGATATTTCTTTCTGTACTTTTGAGAGATGTTTTTACAGGTATATTGTAACAGCGTTGATGGCTACCTTCAACAACATGAAAACCAGAATTACCTCTTTGTTCTGAAATAAGGACAGGGATTCGTCTTTGTTTTCGTCTACCACCACGAGAGTTACGCATCCGAGGATGGTTTCGGCCAATACACATATCCTTTAGTATATACACCAGTTCAGATCTTATGCATGTATGCTTTGTATTCATGGATAATAGGCACCCGCTTGTGTAGTGTAAAGGTCGCCTACCTGTGTGCTGTCGGGCCTTGCTATTGTCATTGTCCGCTTCATTGGCTTGTCCGAGCGTTGATGGTACGAACAAAGATGGCTGACCTTGTAGTCGAACAAAAGCGTTGAGCTTCGCAAAGAAAAACAGCCAAATACAAATAATCCAACATTTTCAGAAATGAAAATCGTAGCTTGCCCGGAACAGGGATCCATAATAAACATCCTGATTCAGAAATAACATGAAATAAACAGTCTAAAACACAAAAAATCACAGTTAAAGAGCAGCTCGATGCTAGACGTGCCTATTAGGCGTAGCCTCGTTCATATAACCGACAACATTTATTCATGACCTACCACATTTGGATATCTCCTACCACATTTAGATATCACCCACCACATTTATTCATGACCTACCACATTTAGATATCGCCTATTTCATTTATACATGAAGTACCACATGTAAGTACCACCTACCACATTTATACATGCCGTACCACATTAACATATCACCTACCACATTTACATATCACCCACCACATTTTGCATATCACCTACCACATTTAGATATCACCTACCACATTTACATATCACCTACCACATTTACATATCACCTACCACATTTAGATATCACCTACCACATTTGTTGTCGTCACGTTGCAGTGTTGCCGGCAGTGTGTGGTATTCCCGAGTGTGACGTATGAACGTTTCTAACTCCTCCATCTCCTGTGACGTGTAGTTCCCTGCTGCCCAGTGGCCTTCCAACAACTGGTCAAGACTGCACTGGATTACAATCTGCTGCATATGGGTGGAGGATGGCTGCACGAGCCCCAGGTCTTTGAAGATGTTACCAATGACAAACCTTCTCATCATCGTCATTCTAGCGACCATCGTTATCAAAGCGAGCGCAACCGCCGCGAGAAAGAACCTTCGTTTCGGCATCACACATTTGACAAATTGACAGCTCATCGTTGGGACTGAGGGATGACAACGTAACTATATGATGAGGTGAGTGAGACACCCACTCCTTGAAAAATTTTTTAAATAACTTTCGGTGGACAATAAACACAGTGAAGAGATAAAAGGCGAAGGAAAAATTAACAACATAGGTTTATAAAATAGAACAAAAATTAAAGTCTTTCTACATATAAATTAATACATTAACAGCACCCCGGTAGGGCGATCATCCAAAACACACCACTAATGATACACAATCCTATATACCGCAGAAGATTATTGCGTCCACAGACCATTCCGGTCTGTCGGCAAGTTGCGCTGCGTTCACAAGTCACTGCTATAAGTGTTGCACGCATTACCCAGCCGCGTTTGGTTCCCTAATTTGTGTTAGGTACCTGTTCGAGGCTGGGTTGACTCAGGGACGACCGTGGCACCTGGAAAAAATCCCTGCCTTTACATGGATCCGAACCCTGGACCATCGGTTTGCCAGCCAAGCGAGCACGCCACTCGATCACCGTGCCCCCTTTTTAAAGAAAAATAAAATGTTTTACAAGTATCTTTAATCCAACGGTCACCAAAACCTTTTGGATCTCAATGATCATTAACTCATTGTTTCAAAACCCACTTTTTTTTCCAAAGGGTAAATTTATTTAAATTATCATGATTCTTTTATATGAAATACAGCTATTGAAAATAACAGAACTATAAATGGACACTCTATGCTAATGTATTATTACAGTTAAAACGAACCGAAGTAAAAAGCATATTGTATACTTATAATAAATTTAATAAATTTAAATGCGTATTGTACACTAAGAAAAAGCTGTTTGAGTTCTTAACGTCCTATAGAGTCTAGTAATTTAAAGGTTCCTTTAAACAAAATAATTTAGGTTTATTGAAATGGTTTAACATTTTACGGCGTTATTACTTCCTTTATGCGTTTTACTAATTGCATAAACACATTCTATAGGTTTTTCTTGAAAGGCCAATTAAGCATTGCTGATCTAAAAATATTGTTGAAACTAGCCTTGAACTTGGACTTAAACAGGTTGTTAATCTTACTAATTCCAGAAGTCAATGAGGAAGAGATGGGAGGACGATTTCAAAGTGTGGACCGGCCTGTCATTCAGCGACTACAAAAATGCTGCACAGGATCGGGACACAGAGCATGCGATAGTATGCAGTTCACAATGGTGCCCCAACGACGGGTAGAGGGATAGTTCAAGTTCAAATTCCTGTAATGACTAACAGCGTAAAAAAGAGTCCTATTACATTTCTATGTCGGCACAAACTTGTCAACGATTCAACAGATTAAAGTGGTGAGCTTTATTAATCCCTTATATTAACTTCACCATCTTGTCGTTCGGTCTGTCGTGGCCCCACCTGCGGTGAAACAAGAATTTTAAAAATGATCCTCTTGTCGTAATCGTATCGAGCGGAACTTTTGCGCATAGACTTGAATCACTCAACATACCCCCCCTCCCCAAAAAAAAAAAAAAAAAGAAGTTTTTTCCTCAAAAGTTTCTTCGGCTCTATTAGTCATATATTTAATTAAAATATAGAGAGGTGATATATTAATTTTCTAAGGTAGGATTGATATTACATAATGAAGGACAGGGCTCCATTGTTTTTCAAGGTAAGTGACTGTTTTATTGTTCCTCTGTTGATTTATTGGAAAAAAAACTATCAACAAATGCCCATCACCCTTTTCTTCTCGCTTGATTTGTTGCTTTATTATTTTTTAAAAGATGTTTTTGCCGCCAGTTATTTTATCTGACAAATATTTTAAACACAATATTCTCAGCCGATTAACAATTCCATTTTCAGCCCATGGTAAAAAGAATGAAACTAACAACAAAAAGAGGAAATGACGTTGTCCGTGATGCAATGAAAGTCCAAATTAAACATATCTGCCCACATATTAATTCAGTGTTTAATATATTAAGCTTTTATAAATAAACGCATGGTGCATAACCTTAGAATCCTCGAGTAAATTTGAAGTCTTAAAACTTCACAAGAAATTTAGACGTTATAAATCCAGACCGAGGCGATGACAATGAGGCACGTTGTAGTACACATGCAGTAAGCCCTGATCTCATTGATTACTTCTAGATTTTGTGTAGCGTCCCATTTCATTAACTCTTTCCTTGCCACGGGGTTTCAATGGGTCTAACACGTTCGTGACGGACCATTTTTTAGTTTTATAATTTTTAAAGGTGATATTAGCTATCGTGAAATTTTAAATAAATGTCTATGTCTAATGAAAAATGGATGTATCTTACATCAAAATGAAGGACATTGAATATACAATGCATTTATATAGAAGCAAATACAATAATATAAAAAAAAATAATTCCTTTATATTTTGGGGGATCAATACTTAAGTGTATTAAGTTTTATTTGTTAAAAATCCTAACTTACCAGCATAAGAAACGGTCTGCATAGTTTAAATCCCTTTCTCTTTTAATTAACGTAATATAAATTCCACTTATGAAATAGATGCTTTTTAAATTTAGAAAATACCCCATGTAGTTTTAAAGTTATGGCTATTTGTATATTAATAATGTCCATGACAGAATTCTCTTCACTTTATTTCATTGTATAGAAACCAAACTGTCACAACTGCTATTTTCTCATCTAATGGCGTATCATAAGGATTAACATCTTAATTAAATCCCAAAACTAATCTTTCATTATTATTTTCAAAAGCTTCTGCATCAATGATTTACATTTAAATTAAAAGGTAAGCGAATGCTGTAACTAATCGCTATGTTTGTTGAGTAGGCGTGGCCATATCTTTGTTTACAAAATAAATTGAAACCAGTTGCTAATTTTAAACTACTCAATCCTAACACGTGTGATTTCTGAACGGGAAAGAAGTAGAAAAGAGTTCCCTGTCATTTATAAACTTACTAGCTATTTCCCCGCGCGTTGCTGCGGGAAGTTGGAGAATTATTGATGAGTGAGTGAGTGCATAAAAAAAAACTATATTTGGGTCCCCGGTGCCCAGCAAAAGATATTTTAAATATTTTTTCACCTGCTGCCATCGTGGAAGTGTATTTAACAAACCCCCAAAGTTACACGAGTTTACCTATTTAGGAAATAGGAAAAGTACTGCTTTTCAATTTGTAAATAGCACATATTAGGAAAAAACACGTTTTTGAGGCCCCAGCCCCAATGAGTGTGAATTTTAAAATTATATTACCCCACTTTTCGTCGTGAGAGGATACCCAACAACTTCCAAAAGTTTTATGCTTCTACCTACATGGGAATGGGAGAATTAGTGATTTTTACTTTTTATATAGTTAATACGAGGAAAAAACTACATTTGGGCCCCCCAGCCCCCAGTAAAGGATATTTTAAATAACTATTCACCCGCTAACATCATGAAAGTGTATTTAACAAACCCCAAATTTTCATGCGTTTGCCTATTCGGGAAATAAGAAAATTTTGATTTCAATTTTTATATAGCACATATGAGGAAAAAAACACATTTTTTCGGCCCCGGCCCTCATGAGTGTGCATTTCAAAATTATTTTACACCAATTTTCGTCGTTAGAGGATACCCAACAACTTCCAAGAGTATTATGTTTTTACCTAGACGATGAATTGTGGAATTTGTGATGAGTCGGTTTTTCCTATAAGAAAACCCCCGGGCCCCCTATGAGTGGAAATTTACCATTCCCTTTCGCAAACTTTCATCGGGAGTTTATACTCAACATCTTCCCAAAGTTTCATGCTTCTACCTACATGGGGAAAGGGAGAATTATTGATGTTCAATTTTTATATAGTTTATTTTAGAAAAAAAAAAACGACTTTTGCCCCCCTCTCGCCCCCATTAAGAGATAATTTAAATATTTTTTCCCCTGCTACCATCGTGAAAGTGTAATTATCCATTCCCAAACGTTTCACGAGTCTACCTACGCGAGAAATTGGTGAATTTGTGAGATTCAATTTTTATAAATCTCATATAAGAAAACAAACGTTTTTTTGGGCCCCCGCCCCCATAAGTGTGTATATCAAAATTCTTTTACACCAAAATTCGTCGTGAGAGGGTACTTAACAATTACCCAAAGTTTCATGCTCCTACCTACACGGAAAATTGAAGAATTAGTGATAAGTCGGTTTTTAAAATAAGAAAAAATATATTTGGGCCCCTGGTTACCAATTAGTGGGAAATCTAACATTCTTTTTGCATATTTTCTTCGGGAGCTTCTACTCAAAAAATTTCCAAAACTTCATGCTTCTACCTATATATTTCGAAATAGGAGAATTCGTGATTTTCAATTTTTATGTAGCTCATTTAAGGAAAAAAACGTTTTGGGGGCCCCGGTCCCCATTAGGTGGAAATTTAACATTCAATTTTGCAAATTATCATTGGAAGCATGAACTCAACAAATTTACAAAGTTTCCTGCTTCTAACTATACGGGAAATAGGAGAATTAATGATCTGCAATTTGTAAATAGCTCATTTAAGGGGGGACATTTTTTTGTGTCCCCATTATTTTTGGGCCCCAATATTTCTATGAGTGGGAATTTAACGTTCTCTTTCGCCAATTATCATCGGGAGATTGTATTCAACAACTTCCTAAAGTTTCATGCTTTCTACCTACATGGGGAATAGGAGAATTAGTGATTTTCAGTTTTTAAATTTGGCCCCCCAGCCCCCCAGTAAGAGATACTTTTAAAAATATTTCACCTGCTAGCATCGTGAAAGTGTATTTATTAATTCTCCAACCTTTGATAAGTCTACCTACTCGGGAAATAGAAGAATTGGTGATTTTCAATTTATATATAGCTCATATTATGAAAAAATGTTTTTCGGGGCCCCAGCCCCCATGAGTAGGAAATTTAATTTTCTCTTTTGCCAAATATCGTCGGAAGCATGTACTCAAAAATGTCTAAAGTTTCATGCTTCTACCTACACGGGAAATAGAAGAATTATTGATTTTCAATTAGTATATATCTTATATAAGAAAAAAATTTTTTTTTGTTATTTTCTTTATAGTAGATAACACAAAATGGCGCAAAATTGAGGGGTTTTTTTTTTTGCTCGGAAGCCACGATTTAGCATTTATTCACTCACTTTTGTCTATAATTCAAAGAGTTGTTATACAAATTAAAACTAAACCATTGAAAAGTGTAAGCACTTTAGTTTCTTTGTTATTGTCTTTAATGTTGATCTAATTGAAAATATTAAATTTGTCGCTGGAAAACCATTACCAAAACGATTTGTTGGCGGCATCTGAGCGATGTTTTTTTTAAACCCTCATTCAACCCCTTTACCGTAGCGCGTGACACATACAATTGCGTTAATAATAATAATAATAATAATAATAAAATGATGATTTATATAGCGCTGTATCCCAGCAAGGAGCCAGGCTGACAGTGCTTTACATGGAAACAAAAATACATATATAAATAAAAAGAAACATTCATAGCATATTAACTACATAAATAACAATACGGTATACTCAATACATCAGCTACGCTAATCAATTACAGAAATGTGGTTTTATTATTTTTGAAAATAAATTTTAAAAAGATGTGTCTTAAGTGCAGTCTTAAATGACTTAGCAGTTGAAATGCTACGGATGTGTAATGGAAGAGAATTCCATTGTTTGGCTGCACAAAAGGAGAATGACCTTTCGCCAAATGTTTTAGTTCTTATCTTAGGAACACAGAGAATGCGTGTATCCGCAGAGGAGCGTAGCTGACGACTTGGTGAGTAGACTGACAAAAGTTCAGTAAGATATGAAGGGCATGAGTCAGAAAAGAAGTACTGAATAATATGAGAATTTGAATAATCTAAAGTCTCAAATAAAACAAATTTGTTAAAAATGATTTTAAATGGAAAAAAAAAGGTTTTAAAAAATTTCAGAAAAATACACTTTTATTATAAGTTTTTGTCTGAGACAGACTTATTAATTTAATATACCTAAAATCTTGTTTATATTTCTATTAAAATTCGTAGAAAACTTTTCATTTATTACTATGGCGCCTTTCGGCGAAACGAACAAAAGAAGTCTATATTTTCGTTTCGAATAACGTTTCGTCAGTGCGAGGATATGGCTGTCTATTGGTGCTAGCGCTCCCGCAGGGACAAACAAATTGATATTTGACGATCTCAAGGGCTTAGTTGATAAGTAATACTATTAAATTAAAGCATGTGTATAGTTTAAAATGTATCTTAATTTTTTTTATTTATTGGCAAACGAGTGGTTTTCATTAGTTAGTTTTACGATTCATTGTACAGTCAGTGGCGTCGCTATGGTGGGCGGGGGGGGGGGGGCGCCCCGGGTGACACCATTAGGGGGTGACACCAAAGGATACATTTTTACTGTGTTACATTTATGTCAGAAAAAAGACACACATTTTTTTTATATAGAAAGAAATTAAGAAACAATAAAAAAAAATACGTCAAACGCCGACACATTTTATAGACATCATGGACGTATCCCACTTCCTCTTTTTATCAGTTAACTTACAATAATAAAACCGTCCATAAAAAAAAAAAGAAAAAGTGTGTATTTCCTGTTTCTTTCTTTTTTTTATTTTTTAAATAAGTTTTTAAAAAAACCAACCAGAGAGAATTTAAAAAAAAAAAAAAGGGAGTGTCGTCTAATGTAAAAGATATTTTTTTTAAAAACTGAGCTTTTTGAAGTATTGACATCATGAACGGATCCCACTCCCTCTTCCCTCCACGTCAGAGGGGTGGGGCGAAGAATATGATATTTCCTTTTTAAAAAAATCAAAAGATGGGTTTTGTTGTTATTTTTTTTAGAGGAAAACAATGAATTCAATGTCTTTGAGATACTATTTTTTTAATTTATATTTTTAAAGGCGTGTAAGCATAGATATGCATGTTCATGTATAGCTAGTCCTTCGGTTCGTAGTTGCAATCGTTACCAATGTTCCCTTCAAGCTGCACGGCCATGCAGCTATCTGGCAGATTCCGCGCAGCAGTTTTGAGTTATCATGCTGCAAATTTCAACAGGGAAAAAATTAGAATTTCTGCGCCTTTGCCAGAAAAGTTAGTAGCAATTTTATCTCTTATTCTACCTGGGACACAGTCGCAGCTTTTGTTAAAATCCAATTATGAAAACAAGTTTAAATTTCCAGAATGTATCTTCCATTTCTAACATACAGCAACAGACACTAACAACATAATTCAACTCATTCGTCTAAAGTTAATACAAGGGAAATATCAAACAAAAAAATATTTGACATTGGTGACTAGCCTTGAAGCAGAACAAATACTTTAATATCACTCGCCGACAACTTACAAAAAAGACTTTGATGTCACAAACAAGCCGGTGTGATATTTTAATCAAAACAAATGGAGTTGTTTTTGGGGTGATAATGTGTTGAAAGGAGGGCTTTGAAATGACAACTCAGTTTGCGCTGGACACCTGGAGAATGATTTTTTTAGATGACACGGAAATCAGATGGCTTTCACGGCACTTTGCTTTACACGCATTGCTACTCAAATTGTTGAGAAACATACAAGTACAGACTGAAAATATTGTGAAGAGCTGGTCCGTTTGTATAATGACCCATACTCATAGTCAATAAATATTTTTTCGTAGTGTCATTCCTGGAGTAGTTGGATAATTTGCCAAATTAAGCAGGCTGTTACAAAGGAAAAAATATAACGACCATGGAGGCATACCAGTTTGTATAATGTGAGGTTCCTGGGTTGTTCTTGGGTTAAGTGTCTCTAACTATTTCACTCTATTTCTCTAATCTTCACACACTTTGTTAATTATTCGTAAAACACTGAACTCCTTGTCAGAATGCACAACTTGTTATGTTTAATTCCTTAACATCTTTACTATCTTATCTAACTAACATTCGTTCCTACTCAGTGTGTTCCTAACTCTATCCCATCCCTGTCTCCGTCTGTCTGTCCGTGTGTCCCTAATTCCCCGTGTGTTCGCCTTTGCATCCCCTTTATACCCGTCAGTCTCCGCCCCTAAATTACCATATGGTCAAGCTTGTTTGACTTAACCAATCTCTGGCGAGACTACCACACCCAGGCCAGCTGGCCCGTGCTTTACGGGTGAGATCACACCACCGCCCAGTCCCGTGGTCAGTAGCCGTCCCTATCTAAGGACCCAAGCTTGTCGTCAGTCGCCGGCCATATCAATGGATCCAAGGTTGGCCTCGTTCCTCGGCCGCAAACGTCCAGCTTCAAAGGACACTGTCCGTCTGAGCGCCGAATATTTGCCCTCAGGGCCTCCACAAAATGAAGGATCAATAACCTAAGAGGCCATGAGCACCCTGGTGACAATTTTCAATGGTCTGTAGAGGTCACTAAAATGTTTTCAGGCTGTAAGGGTGAAAACATAGTCCCATTCTCAAATTCATTGAATGTCTGAGTTGGCACGTGGACTATCGTTTTCTTGAAATCGACCTGATGCTATGGCGTATATTGTTGTAAGCGTTAGTCGACACGTCAAATTTAATTTCTGTCAAGGAGAACTTGGTGCCCTATTTTTTAAATAAAAAGCATTGTTTAAAAGCTTTGAAGACATTTTGCAGAAAATTATGGATCAGTATCGCAATTTAAATTTATGATTAATGCTAGCGGAAAAAATTAAAATGTGGGTTGATGCAGACTTTCGACAAGGTGATTCATCATTCAGTTTGCCATGACTGAAGAATAGTTCAGCGACTTTGTCATTCTGTTGGATATTTGTGCCACATTTCTTGCATCGAGCACTGGTTGCGAATGTGGATTTAGCCTAATGAATTCTATTAAAGTAAAATATAGAAATAGGTTGGAAGAGTTACATTTAGACCTGCTTATGAGGATTAAATCTTGTCAGAATGATGGACATCGGGTCAACCTGGATGAAGTCTATAAAATATGGATCTCGTTGAAAGACAGACGCCAGATCGCCCCAGAACAGATTAGCGGCATATGTATGTTGGCATTTCGTTGATTTATGCATGATAAATACCGTTGAACAGATGAACAGAAATATACATTTATAATTATTGTTTATTTTAATATAATCTAATATATTATTTTGATAAAGAAATGTGTCACTTAATGTACATCGGTCCAATTGGTGCATGTATTTTTGTGAGATGTCAAAAATTTGAACACAAAAAATGGTACTCTGTTAAACTTTGAACATGTGTTTTTTTAAAAAAATATTTAGCACAACAACCGGCAAACCTTAGAGGGAACATTGATCCCCACTTAGCTGTTTATCTGTTATACAAACTTTTTTTTTCATGTGGTAAAGAAATAAAAATACCTCCCTTGAAGGGAAGGAAAGTGCTGATTTACAGTGTTACAAGGTGACAAAAATTTAAAATTATGTTTGTTCCCTTTATTTGCCACTGGAAGACAGGATGAGTTCTAGGGATTTGGGGCCGTGCATAAATGACGTCACGTGCCTAGGGGAAGGGTGTCCCGCATCTGTGACGATGTGTGACAAGAGGGAGGGGTGTGTTAAAAAATGTAACGTTACATCAAAACGTGCAACTTCAAATAAAGTTCCACTTAAATATTTGATTGTATATTATTTATTTCATGACGTTTTCAATGGTTTCACGCGTGTTATGATATTAGAGTGCAGACTTACACTAAATAAATATTTAAATGACAAAAAATAACTTGCTATTTGATAATTTTTATTTAGAAAATATGGCTTAGGGGGGGGGGGGGGTTTGAAAGNACGTCATTTATGGACGTCCCCTTAAGTCGTGAAGGGGTGACACCATGAGCTTCCGCCCCGGGTGACACCAACCCTAGCGACGCCCCTGTGTACAGTAACGTTAACTTTTTGGGTTCGTAAATAGCGTAAACCACTACTTTAGAGTGTAGTCTATTTTCTTTCTGGCTGTTGATATAAAACTAATTTATTTTCCCTGAAATATATTGCCTTTATGAGTAAGTGTTAATATATTTGATAGTAATAACATATAATATTAATCCTAAATTGCTATTTATATTAAGGGTCTCGTAATCATATCTTTGGTTGCCAATGTAAACAATGATTAAGAAAAAGTCAATTCAATAAGTTAGGGATGTTTTCGTTTCAGTTATATATGACTTATGTAATAATATGAGACGTTAGCGTAAAATTTAGAATAATCTCTAAAATATATACTTTATATAATGTGAATCTGTGTTCAATTTTTTTAAATGTAATGAACACTATGGTCCACTTAAGAGGACTTTATAGGGTAGTGGAAAAGGTTGAAGACCATCACTGCCCACTCTTGTTATGAAAAACAAACTACTTCTGCATTTCTATGTTTTAATAGAGGAAAAATTTTAATTCATGGGATCAGGTGCTTTTAAAACTAATACTAATATTATTAATTATTTTAATAACTTTATTATAATTAATAAGTTGATTTTAAAATTATTTTGTTCTCTACTCCTAGTAAATTTAAAATTTAACTCTAATTAATTTGTCATTTTCAGCTTGAAACCTGGTTCTCACTGATAAAACAACGTGCCAGCTTTTCAATTTGGAATCAAAGGGAAAAAGTTATGGGCAGTTTGAATTCAATTTCCTCAGTGGACTATGAAATTTCTTGGATACAATTTGGGATTTAGATTCAATTAGTCCTTCCCTAACAGCCTTTGTAATAAATAGAGAAAATATTTAGTCTCCACCAGTTACCTTCAAAGTCTTCACATTTCAATTTGAAAGGTGGTGTAGATCGTCAAAGTTTGTTTTTGACTTATTATCTACAAGCCACTGTTGTGTAGATATTTTGGTTTTATTTACACATGTTTTTTTTAATGTTTGGAAATTAATGTATTTTTCAACAAACATAGTGTGATTGTGAGCATTTTAAGGTACGTGATATTAAATATGTTAGCAAAATGTATGTTCTGTTCATATATTCTCTATACCAAGGGTCGGCGAACAGGGGTAAATTACCCCATTTGGGGTAAAAAGGGAATTCTTGTGGGTAGGCAGTCAATGTTGTTGAAAAAGCTGCCCGCGCACCCGTCCAACAATTGAAAGGGAACCCGGGTTTTTGCCATTATACCCGTTATTGGAAGTAGGGGCCGCTTAGAAATGACGTCAAGCACTAAGGGGGGAAAATGGGGTCAACCATTGGTGAAGAAGTGTGGTGTTTCAGCAATGTGACGTCAAATCAAAACACGCAATTTAAAATAAAAGTTTCACTTAAATATTTGATAGCTTACAATTTATTTAATTACGTTTTACTTGGCTTCGCGCGTGTTACGATATTATGAAGTAGCCTTAAACTAAATACATACTGAAATCACACAAAATAGTAATTTGAAACATGCTCATTTTGAAACAGAAAATGGCTTGTAAGGGAGGGGGAGGGCAAAGCTTTGTGACGTCACATTTTAAGGAGTGGGTCTGACTTTTTGTGACGGGAAAGGGGGGAGGGGGTAAGAAATGCCTAAATCGCGTAACGTTATTTATGGACGACCCCTTATACTTTTTGTTTATTATAGGAATGCAAATTTAGATATAATGAATCAGCGATGTAAAAAATGATGACTTTGAAATACTACTACAGTACAGTGGTGTAAAACAAATGAGCAAAGGGGTGTCAAGTAAATATTTATTATTATTATTATTATTTTGGTTTTGGTTTTGGGTGGGGGCGCTAAACAAAATCTTTTAAAGATAAAACGCGGTAATGGTTGGTAATCGATGACATGGTGGGTTATTTCTAGTTCACAGCTGAACACTGTTATAATTAACCAAACCTGATTCTTTCGTGATTTAAGTAACGATGGTAGGGATGAACATACAGACTTACTTTATCACAAAAGGGTACGGTGACTTTAATGCGACAATGTTCTGAACCGAGTGTTTGATTCTGAAAGTGGAACTTCAAAATTTCTTACTGGTCAAAAGCATGCTCTGCCAGATACGTTTATGAAATATTGTTTGAACATCTCGAACATTTAGCTGATATTTTTGAGCATATCAATAGGTTGAATAAAGAAATGCTGGGAAAATATATATTTAAATTTTCTACCAGAGAAAAGATTGCAGCAGTTTGATTAAATCGTTCATTTTGGAAACAAAAAGAAGAAGGAAAACCGTTAGCTGTATTTTCAACGATGGCCGTGTACTTGAAAGATTGTGGAAATATATTGTTTGATTACATCAATGACATGGTTATCAGACATATTACCAAGCTCAAAGGGTTGTTCTCTGTTTACTTTCATCGATTGATTAAAAAATGTCATTTGGATTTTAGATTAATTTCGACGTGACATTGCGGATGTAACAGATGAGCCTTGGCAGAGGCACTTTTTAAACTTCAATCGAATGACGTATTGAATTTGCAAAAAATTTGATCAGACACATTTTTTATGTCAAATGCTGCAATGGCTTTTAACATTACAAGCTGAAGGCCGTCAATACGTTGTTATTTTATTTTTGTAACAGCTTACCTTAGTAAACAAGGATTATCCGCTGTAGGGAACATAAAAACAATGCTTCGAAATCGATTGAACCCCAAAAACTGCATCCAATCTGCGCTGACATCAAAGGGCCCCAATCTCTCTATAATTTAAAAAAAAAAGAAACAACATCATATCTGAAATAACTGAACTGTAAAGAGATTTAAAGAGGAAACATCTGTGTTTCGAAATAATAATTGATTATATTTTTTAATGATATTAAATTTATAATCTCAGTTAGTGTTTAAAGTAAATTTGTGCTTATTTGACTTTATTCCATTATGTCCGATTTATCCTTATATCTAGAATGGTACGGGCCTTTAAGCCATTAATAATTACTAATTATACTTGACCATAAAATTGTATAATTGTATACAAATCAATTATCCTGAAATAATTATTTGGATTCTCTTTGTCGTTTTAAATTAAAATAGCTACGCGCAACCCCTTTCATGTTCATGTTACCACGTTTCTATTAACTTAATTTCCTTCCTTTTTGTTTGTTAGTCTGTTCACAAAATTTAAAAATTTCCAAAGTAAAATTAAACCACTTTTGATGGTCCCAGAGATCTCAAAATTTTACCACAGATACAACTTGTATGACGATGCTTTGTATCAAAATTATAAGTCGATCGAATGTATCATAATTATATAAATGCATTTTTAAAGTTTAAATTTATATGGTTTAAAGACGAAGTTACATCAGGGATGTTTTACTTGAGCTGTTTACATTCACGTGCCACGGAGTTCACCACGTGATCACATTCCCGTGTTATTAAAACGTTGGGTGGGCGTCTTATGTAATTATAGATATCAAAATAGATTAAAAAAAACAACACGTTTTTTATACGTGGACTAGAAAGAAGAAAATAAAAATAGAAGTAAACAAAGAATTTTAAAAAAACAATTTTTTTTTATATATGGACTAAAAAAAAAAAAGAAAACAAATTATAACTTATAAGTTCATGTACAATAATATAATGTGACTAAAACGTGGGGTGGGTGCTTCAAAATCCCATTCTAAATTAGAAATACACCACAAAGATAGGTGTTTGGTAAAAAGATTAAAGGTTAATAATTTAGAAGGCAAGTGTGTTTTTCAGGAAGTCTTCACCCGTCACTAAATCATTAGCGGCGTATGCTACGACGCGGGTCGGCTAGTACTTATTATTTACTATCACTTGACTGGATTCCACCTGAAGCTATGATTTGTATCACAAAGGTGGATTCTCGTTACCACCTGAAGCTATGATTTGTGTCACAAAGGTGGATTCTCGTTACCACCTGAAGCTATGATTTGTGTCACAAAGGTAAATAAAAATAATCGTGTCACGCCTTCTTTTTCCCTTTTTTTACGATTACGATATTTATTCTTAATCCATAGTATATCAATGCCAGTAACGAGAAGAAAATAAACTGAAGTTTTGAATTCTTCTTCGTTCTCAATATTGAAGATTGAGTTTTTGCGTGCCACGAGTTTTGTGCCAATTTGAATAAGAACGTATTTAATGAGCATGACAGCGTTGAGTATATTTATTTAACCATTAATTAAATGTAATAGATCTATATTGGAAAATCTCCTTTCCTTGCCTGCAAAGCAGCATTTCTTTCTATCTTGTCAACAAAGTCAATATTCCTCTCAGTAACATTTACAATTGTAGATATGTACGTTTCCTTTGATGTTTTTTTAACAATGGGTCATATTTAAATGTAATCTTAAACATTTCTAGAAAGTTCCATCTGTTCATCTAGGATTCTTCTTCGTTGTGCGAAATTGAAGTTTACAACAAAAATGCGATATCCAGTAACATGTGCATGTTATCCATTTACTATTTTTTACAACAAAAATGTGATATCCGGTAACGTGTGCATGTTATCCATTTACTTTTTTTAATAACAAAAATGTGATATCCGGTAACTTGTGCATGTTATCCATTTACATTTACTACAACAAAAATGTGATATCCAGTAACTTCTTCATGTTATCCATTTACTTTTTTTAATGCGCTGTTGACCCCTTAGATATTTTCTTATTTACCTCTTATCTGCTCTAGCCGCCAACAAATAAAATAATAACTTACAAAATGTGTTGTTGTTTTTTAAAAAATTAAAAATTCCAGTGCTCTATATGCAGAAAAGCACACAATTGATGCATATCAAATCCAGCAGTCAAATAATGAATATTTATCTAGAATAGAGTAGTATCTATTAGTATATTAAATTTCTTTAACGATTTATTTGTTGTCAAAGCCCATTTTTAAAAAAATGAAATAAATGTAAAAATAAAATATTTTAAATTATTGTGAATTTTTAACAAAATTATCAGTTACCAAATTTACCTTTTAATAAAAATTGGATGTATTTCACTTTCAGTGAAATTTTTGCCAAATTGAACGCATTCGTTGTTAATCTTGCGCTAAGATATAAAAAAAAACCAAAACAAAGCACGAAAAGTTCCCTCCATTATCTCTCTAGTATTTTCTTCCCACAAAGAAAATTCATGAACTCTTAACTGTTCTCTTTCTCCTTTATATATATNATATATATACATATATATCCTAAATTGTCTATATTTCTAAAAAGCGCTTCATTTTGGTCTGATTTCAAAAGTAACTTTTCTTTGGAATGTTCCATTTCTATCGCAAAAAATAACAGAAAATAAAGGAAATAGTGATGTGGAACTTGTCACTCTAAGTACAATAGGATAAAGAGCTTCTTCATCTAGGGAGGTGATTCCCAAAATTTGCTTTGCCTACTTCCATGTTTCCAGAAAAAATACTACTCAGCGCCCCACGTTTTTAACAATTCTAACGCAGTGGTGGGCAAATTACGGTCCGTGATACGTCAACGTATATTATGTGGGCCTTAGGCATGTATATGTGGCAAGCCCACGTCATGTTAACTTTCTTTGTTTAGAATTTTCGATATATTTTCTTTTTTTTTTTACGAGTATTTTATTCGAATCTATTGGCAAATAATTGATTTTACGACGCCAGAATTGATTAGGGATCATTAGTTATTACTTGATATCATAACTATTGGAAACTGCATTTCAGCTAAACCGAATTTTTAAAAAAATATTTATTTTTTTATTTACGATTAAATTTTTAAGAGTTTTGAAAAATTGTAATTTAATGACAAAACGATGGTTATCTATGCTTTCATCACCTCATTGCAGTTATTCACCGCCCCCTAAATGAACATTTGGTCTTCACCGCCCCTTGCAGTTATTTACCGCCCCCAAATAGATATTTGGTCTTCACCTTCATGAATTGCTTCAGCGCCCACAAGGGGCAGTAGTGCCCCCTTTGGTAATCACTTGACTAGGTCATTAAAATATCTGAATCGTGATGGATATGTGTTCAAAGATTTGTCAAGATCGTGTGAAACCTAATAAGTAATATGGTCTTAAATTTATTGCGCAAAATGGCTTTTGGCCCCACGGCCCCCAGGGAGTTGATATCATGAGCTCAATGCCATGGTTTTTTTTAAATTTTAGCCATCAATTTTTTGTATATTATAGTTAGTCTAGATCCATCCATCCATTTGGTGGTCAATTGGTCAAATGTCAACAGAGCATATGTTTGGGGAATTTTCAATATCGTACATCTGAAACTCGATATATTTATCTGACGGTCTTTAAGGGACCTTTTTACAATATTTTTATCTGATGGTCTTTACGGGACCTTTTTACAATATTTTTATCTGATGGTCTTTACGGGACCTTTTTACAATATTTTTATCTGATAGTCTTTACGGGACCTTTTTACAATATTTTTATCTGATGGTCTTTACGGGACCTTTTTACAATATTTTTATCTGATGGTCTTTACGGGACCTTTTTACAATAATTTTATTTGATGGTCTTTACGGGACCTTTTTACAATATTTTTATCTGATGGTCTTTACGGGACCTTTTTACAATATTTTTATCTGATGGTCTTTATGGGACCTTTTTACAATATTTTTTTAAAAATGCTTTTAAAAAAGTGTTTTATCTTAAGTTTAAAGTTTTTGCTTTTTTAAACGCAGTATATAATAACATTTTAGACCAGATAGAAATAAAGAGATCGATACTAATTTACCCGAACTGAATCGAGAAACTAATTTTTAAAAAAATAATCTACTAATTCAAATAATGGTTTTCAGCAACATTAAAAACTTAATTTTTTTTTAAAAATATGAACACACAACCAAAAATTGTAAAATTGCAGATGAATATCCAACGAAATGGCAAAAATTGTAAAAGATCACCATAAAACAAATCAGTCAAAAAGTGAACTTTATCGTAGCTTGAGACTATCTTCCTTATAATCGGTAGCACGCACAGAGGCGTCGCTAAGGTTGGTGTCACGCGGGGCGGTAGCGCAAGGTGTCACCCCTTTGCGTCGTCCATAATTGATGTCACGTTAGCTAAATTTTACACAGTCCTTTACAAATGTAACATCGCACTTGGCATCTATCTCTCAATGATGACATCAAACTCCAACAGAGAGCGATCATTAATAAAGTTGAAAAGAATATTAAAAAAATCATGTTAAGCCTGGTCCCTATTGGAATTCAGGACGTGTTAGCGCATTTTCGTATTATGTATCAGTACTTATGTTAGATATCAGAATTATGTAGTTATCAGTAATTGTGTTTAGATTTTAGACATATTTTTATGAATTTTCTTGTGTAATTAATATACCTGACATTTTTTTTTATTTAAAAGTCATTTCTTTACATTTTAAAAAAATTTATTTTCTCTTTAATCTAACTACAAGTCACCACAAATGATGACGTAAAACTCTCTAAACTTTTACACATTTTCTAATGACGTCAACTAAAAAAAAACAACTAATTCTTTTGCACCCTTTCGCACCACTCTTCAATGCCTGAAGGATTATGCATTCGACTTCCGGCAATGGCGGCCGTTCCCTGCGCTAGTGTTACCTCTCGATTCGAAATATTTTTTGGTAGTTTTAACGGGGTTTTTTAACGGATCGAGTAACTGAGTGTTGATGCACAAATGGCAGGTCAGGACATACAAAAAACATATATACCTCATGGGTCTAGGACTTATGGATGCTGAGATCAAGGGTGATGACGGACGGACGGACAAAACGGGTGCAATAGCGCATTCGACTTCTCGAAAATGCGCTAATAAGTTAGAATTTGCATGGGACAACCAACACTGATATGCTCTCTCTAATGAGCATTAAAAGGAACTTGTTAGCTTATTTAGCTTTACTGACTGGATTGATAACTTCGCCATTAGAAAATATCGCAAACGAAAATTGTAGGTTGAAATAATAATAATATATATTTTTAAAAAATAACTTTTTGATTTCTAACAGAGGAAACAAATCGTTACCCATAAAAAGCAAAAGTTAAAAAAAAAAAAAAAACATTAAAAAAATACTTAATAACACGTACTATTATTCTTTATGGGGGCGCGTTTGTAACAGTGAAAGTCGGGATAAGACCGTCGTAACCTGTATTTAGACATTTATATCTATACTTGCACGCCTAAAATCAATGTAAAAAAAAAATAATAACTCAAAGACATTGAATTCATAATTTTCTTCTAAAAAAGCAATAACAAAGAAATCCGATCTTTTGACTTTTTTGGGGTTAAAAAAATTGCACTCCCCCACCCCTCAGTGGTGGAGGATATAGTGAAGTGGGATTCGTCCCAGCTGTCGGTGTGTCAAAATCAAATGGCTTTATATCTTTTAAAAGAGTGGACACGCCTCTTTTATGTCAAGCTTTTTTTTAAAAGATCTCTCTGCTGCGATTGTTTCTTTTCTTTTTTTCCTAATGTGTTTTAATATTGTTTGTGTGTTGTGACTGTTTTATTATTGCACGTTAACTGATATTTTGGGCAGTAAGACTGAGACAGCTGTTTAAAATACCAGTTAATTAAAGTTATTTCAGAAATGACTGAAGATAACCGTAACAAACCATATATTTCCGCATTCATCATATCATGAACTACTAGATTACATTAAAAGTCAATTCATTCAAATAAGTAATTCTGAAAGTAAGTCATATCCCCTCACCTACATCACACAAAGAATGTGTCTAAATGCGACCGCGCAAAAATCTAACATAAGCGTTCACAAAGCGGGAATACCCCATGCCATTAACTTGACTTCTAGATTTTCTAAATATAAAATTAAAATAAGAATAATGAGATTTGATATTATTAATGCCTTTGATATACTTAGCAAGAAAACTGTTATTATAAGATCGAAATCAATTTGAGGAATAGTACAAATATCTATATATTCTAAGACTAAGTCTATTAAATTTAACAATGAAATTACCCTTGTAACTTATAATAATATCAATTGTCAATAGTAACACTCGGGGGCTTGAAGGTTAATCACATCAAAGGGTTTTTGACATTACCGCTGCATTGTTTGTTAGCTGTCTTGCTATAACTTGGCAACTAAACAAATTGAAAAAAGTAATATTTTATAAAACAAGCCGAATTCATACTTAATATTATAGGGTATGCGCTAGAAGAGTAGTATGGGGAGTATTGTAAGAACCCCACATTTGTACAGGAAAAGTAGGGTGTCATCTTCAGTGTTGCAAAATAAAGTAATTCTGGAAAGTTGAAGACTGAAAAATACCATGGCCATGACATTAAAAAAATATCCAATATTATAATAACTTTTTACTCCGTAAGCTCACAACTCACTAGTTGTTTTTTTGTGTTTTTTTTCCCCCCAATATTTTATTTTCATGTACGTTACATAAGATTTGTTAATATAATGTCAGCAACGGATGAGGCATCTTTAAACTTGTTCATTCTCTTGTGGGGTTTATAATCTAATGAAAAATACGTTGGTACCACCATCGGGCGGTTTAAGTGAGGGGTCGGTAAACAGGGTTGAATTATCTTGGGGATAATGCAGAATCATTATGAACATATAAAATTCGCTAGAATCCGCTCCTTTTGGGTTAAAAGTAATATTAACATAAACTGTTATACTTTTAGGTACCAGGTTGAACCAGTCCGATTTTTTAGAACAATAAATCAGACTTTAAAAAAACAAATTGTGTTAACATTCTTCACCTATATTTCATATTAATACAACAAATTAATCATTGATTATTAACTCTTAATGTGTTAAAGCGGTGTAATGCGCTCCTGACTGCTATTACCAAAGCGCTGTAAAGCGCTCCCAGATAGCACTCTCGCTAGAAGCGAGATCACAAAGTAAAAGCTCTTCAATGCTTGAAAAATGATGTATTCGACTTCCACAATGGTGATCGTTGCCCGCATTAGTGTTATTGCTCAATTCGCTAATTTTTTGGGTAGCTTTTACATGTTTTTTTTTTGAAGATGCAATTTCTCTATACTTTATTATAAAAATAATAGTACTAAACTACAAGTAAATATGGTATTTAACTCAAGACAATCTTTTGGTTGCGTAAAATAACCATTCTTAGCCTAAAAAATGAAGTCAGTACAACAATAATAATATAAATGGATTTTATGCAATTTTTTTTATTTCTTAACCAGTTAATCGCAATTCAGGAAATTCTTACTGGACTGGCACATTAAGAGTCAATCATCACGGTTAACTTATTTTAAAAGTATATATTTTTGTAAAATCCCTCAATTGACCAACGAACATCCTTAAAACAGTGCTTCTCAAACTTTTTAGTATGGTGGACCAGAAAGAATTTTTTTAATGCACCAGAGAACTATTTTCCTTGTACTGAGGTGGTAGTGAAATTTAATTTGTTTCATTTTATGTGCCTATTGCCGAAAAAAATAAATATTCTATGGCGTTAATATTAATGGTTGAAAATGGAGGATTATAATTATATTTTTCTGTCCCTTCTTTGAGAAGCACTGCCATGAGAGAACCAAACAAAATTGCAGTTACATCACAGGTGCTTTGATGTCAACATCAACTTCATGCGTTCTCTTGTGGGTTCTCAAACTTAAGAATTACAATTAGATTTAATTTTCATTTCTTGATAACCAGCCTATGATGGTCTACGGACTGGCACTTTTAGAGGCACTGAAGTGAAAAAAAAATTCATTAAATAAATTGTAAGCGAACAAATTTTTAAAAAGTGTAAGTAAATACAACAATCGATGTCCTTAAGTATTCTGCATTTATTTATTATTTTTTAGTTTACTTCCCGTTTTAAAGTTACAGTTCTCGATTATTTAAAAAAGATTTGGCTACATATTTACTTTAAACTATATCCTATACAGTATACTATACATTTCCTGAGGTTGTTGTGCTTATAGGTCCTCAAATTATATAAATATTTAAGATCATATATCATTTCTCAGGGACTCTAAAATTGACATTTCCTACCAAATAAAGTTTTGTGTGTTTTCTAACCTCATCAATTTTGATTGAACAATAGCTCAATTATGTAGTAGAGGGGTACATTTTAAATAATTGAGATTTGTCAATTTCGAAAAGGGAAGTAGACTCAAAAGTAATAAATAAAATACAGAATACTTCCGGATGTCGATTGCCATATTTTCCGGCAGTTGAGAAGACAGAAAGAAAAGAACTCACTTGACCTTGTGGCACTTAATTGTGGTGAAAAAACTGAATGCAGAAAATTTATTGTATCCCTCTAGTCACCCTAAACTCTGTAGTGACTATAACCTGCGGATGCCCACTTTCCTGGTGTAGGGGCAGGGTTCTAACTTAGGCACTACTTATATAATCATAAATTTACATATTCTTAATGAATTCCCGCTTAACAAATCTTGACTTAATCTATTCTTGATGGGTTGTGAGAGTGCTAATTTTTTTATTACTATTTTTTTTAGCCAATTTCAACTGATAATAGTAATATGACTCATAAGTGTCAATTCGTTCAATTAGTCAAAGTTGGTGTTCCTGTTTGAAGGGCTATTTGGATATTCATTTCACAAATGTAAAATAAAATGTATTCATGTGCACCTTTAAAACTTTGATGGTTCACAAGTGTCAGTCTGTGTAATACACTTGAGAATTCTGGTACATGAATCTTCATACATGAACTCTTCTAGCCAAACTGATTTCAATAACTGTTGTCACAACACTTTTCCCAGAAGATCTGTGTGAATACTTGTGCACTATGGGTAGCATAGTCACATAGGATATAGAAACACTTTTTTAATAAGATCAGAAGAGATACAGCATCAGTGTTTACTTTATAACTTAAAAGACTTGACATAAGAACATCTGTGAAGGATTTACTGCCAACAATATTGAGATTTATTAATATAAAAATTAAGGGGAAACATTCCCAGTACTGAAAATCAAATTTTAGATATAATTTTGGTGGAGAAATATTTTATTTAGAGGTTAAAGAAATAGAAGGTTTAGTGAAGTAAAAAGGCTTCTTTAGCGGTTTTTACTCATAGTAGTTGTAGACTGGGTGATTTAGAGAGTTTGGTGCTACTGAGGAGAACTAATCAGTTAAAATATTTGTTTTCTAGCAGTTAATAAGAGATCTAGTAAAGCATAGAGGTCTACTTGTTTTATGTTTAACTGTTTATTTGTACAATTTACATAATTAGCTGTTTTAATTTGACTATTTATCATTTGCAGGCTACCAGTCCAAGCTCTTAATAAATGCTGTGTAATTATCCTTAAATGGGTAAGGAAATACTCATATCTGCAATAGTCAACTCCCAAATGTGTTCAAACCAAATGTATTTGAGTGAAATGCATTGGTGGATAACTAACTGAAATTTCCATTTGCTCTTTATAAGAACTTTATTTTAATGTCAGTTTCATCAATTAATATTTCCAGAAAAGATTTTGATTTCTCCATATTGTGACAGGGTTTTTATAAAATGTCAATAAATTTTCTATTTTTTCTAGATTCATTAAAAAATGAAAATGCAAATCCCAGAAATAAAGCGGTTCACAGCTCTGAATGCTAAAACTTGGCAGGCTAAAGATAGCGTTTTTCATGGAGCTATTTACATCGACCAACTTCCTTCATATGAAGTTCTATTTCGAGATGTCTTTTTGAAAAACCAACTCTGTATTGTGGGACCTGAAGCCACATCAAATTGGACCAGTCTTAAAGATTGGGTTTTAGAGGATGGCAGCCCTAATTTTCATTTCCTTATGGAAAACTTTGGTAAACAGATTTTTTTGGTTAGGAAGGGGGGGGGGGAAGGAAATGGGCTATAAAATTTTAAAAATATATTTCATAAACAAAATTAACAATGCAAACAGGAAAAAAATTAATGTGATGGCATTGAACTTTTTCATGACAACTAAAGGTAAAAATGAAAAATTTAAAGCATAAAATATTGAAAAGAAAATTACCACAAGTAATAGCAGTTTAGAGTGATGAAAGGGAAAAAATTTAATTCAACAACTTTCCCCTATCCCTTAAATATATTGTATATCTTAATTATTTTAATAGGTCTAAAAAATAATTAAATGGACTTCTTTACCTCAAAATGATATTACATTTGTTCAATCTTTTGTAAAATTTATGTTACTTCAGAGGATCTTTAGTTTGTGTGCAAAATAATAAACTCATGAAAATGTGGACTTCACAATCACCATACATGAAGAATTGCATTTGTAAGACACATTTTCCAATGAATTTTGAAAAAAAATATTTTAGGCAAAGCCTAATCACTAAAGAAGCAGAATTTTATTTTCTCTTTTGCATTGTGTACAAAATTCATTCTTCTTTTTCTTCTGAAATTGTGTATCCTGTAAACATACATGTAACTATTAGCCTAATCAATGAAATTGAAAAAAAAACAACAGCTTTTTAATGAAAGTAATAAAAATAGTGTAATAAATAATTAAAAGGTTCATGGTAACACTTCCATTACTACATTTCTGTTCACAACTGTAAATTATTAGATAAACATTATTCTTTTATGAGGAGAAACAACTGCGCCAGTTGCAGATTGTAATGCACAAGAGTTTTCTGCCCACCCCAAGACAGAAATGACAGTGAAGAACTTTTTAATTTATTGGCAAGAACTCAGACTACAAGGATATCCAGTTGATGGAAAATGTCTCTACTTAAAAGACTGGCACTTTGCAAAGTATGAATTTATTGTTTATTCTTTTTGTGAGAATTTTTATGTTTTATTTTTAAGTTTTAAGACTAAATGTGTAAATACACAGTACTAATTGTAAATTTATTTGCACTGTAATAGTAATAAATTTGGCAGCAGTTGAGCTGAAGCCAGACGTGTTGTAACCAATGCTCTCTTTAAGTCGCGCAGTTTAGAACTACCGCGCAGTAAATTTTGTAAAATATTCCACAAAAATGGTATTCTGAGCAACTTTACACACCAGTTTTTTCTCTTTGCACACAGACTATTGAACTTTAGAGGGAACATTGGTTGTGACATACATATGACATACATGTAATCTAGTATGTTGTATTGTGTGGAATACAAAGTTTGACATCTTACCTTCCAGACTTTTAACCTCCCTTACCTCATGATTGATGTATATGTTCCAACTGTAAAGCTATTCAAACTGTTATTGCTCTGGTAATGTCCCAGAATCCTTAACAGGGTTTCTTTTCTCATTTATATCTAGCTATAACAATTAGGAGAAAATAAAATTAATTTTGGGGTAATGTGAGAGTTGGTCATTTTTTTTTATAAAATATTTTTTTCCCCACAGGTATTTCCCATCTTACAATGCTTACAGACCTCCAGCATTTCTGTGTTCTGATTGGTTGAATGAATTCTGGGACGTACGTGATGATATAGTCAATGAAGATGACTACAGGTTTGTATATATGGGTCCTAAAAACTCTTGGACACCCTTCCATGCAGATGTCTTACACTCATACAGTTGGTCAGCAAACATTTGTGGATTAAAGAAGTGGATATTTTTTCCCCCAGGTAAGAGACATTTTTTTATAGTGATAAATATAATTGTTTACTGTATTTTATTTTATTAGTAGCAATGTTTTACTCTAACTTAGGAATGTTGGTTTTTGTTCACTTAGACAAGAATCAGTCAAATAGGAGTTATGTGAAGTTTGATATTTTTAAATCCTTTATATTAACTTGTGGTGTCTGAGCCCGTGCGTGCTTGCTTGCCGAAAAAACTTTGGATCGATTTTAAGCCCACTTTCTCGTAAGCTAGCGAGCTGAAATTTTGCAGGCAGACTCATACTGATGATAAAAATGATGTATCGAAAATTCAGATTGATCGAATGGACAATAATTGAATTATTGAATTTTAAAATTATTTTATTTATCTATGTGTATCATGTTAATTTTTGAGATAGAGTGTTGTGGTGCGTATTATGTTCAACAACCTTTCATGTCGCGCAGTGAGGTGCGCATTACATTGACATTACTTTTTTAAAATATATTAACGATCGGTGCGCATTATATTAAACACGTTTTGCGAGACATAACTAGAATTTTGTATTTCCGGATTGTTTTGCCCTGCGTGTTATAATGAACACCCTTATAGTTAAGTCTCGTATATAAAGGATTTATAGTGAAAAACTTCATTTGTTACGGGTTTTTTAATTTAAAATTTAGAACAATGTTAGGAAGACTATTTTTATTTTAAGTGCTGAAAACATACACAAAGGGTAAAATTTTCCAAAGACTGTTTCTCATCTTTTATGTATGTTTAGTAATATTACTAAAGAAGTTGAGGTTTATTTTCTCTTTAGCTATTTAAAATTTATTTTTTAAGCTTTGTATTTTTTTATTATTTCAAGTTGATACAATCTCTCAGCTCATTGAATATTCATCTTTCCAGGCTCAGAGGAGAAGCTGAAAGACAAATATCAACACCTGACCTTTGACCTCAGGTCTCTGGAGCTCTTTGACTCTGACAAATATCCTAATGCTGCAAGTGCTGTGGAGAATGCCATCACCATCCTACAGAACCCGGGAGAGATCATATTCATTCCAAGTGGATGGTACCATCAGGTATTTAACTTGGTGAGAATCAGTTTTATTTTATTATTTTTTGTGGGGAGCAAATAGTGAATATCACATTTTTTGTGGGGAGCAAATAGTGAATATCACATTTTTTGTGGGGAGCAAATAGGGAATATCACATTTTTTGTGGGGAGAAACTAGTGAATATCACATTTTTTGTGGGGAGCAAATAGGGAATATCACATGTTTTGGGAGCAAATAGCGAATATCACATTTTTTGTGGGGATCAAATAGGGAATATCATATTTTTTGTGGGGAGCAAATAGTGAATATCATATTTTTTTGTGGGGAGCAAATAGTGAATATTACATTGTTTATGGGGAGCCAATGGTGAAAATCACATTTTTTGTGGGGAGCAAATAGTGAATATCACATTTTTTGCTTTGTGGCTCTACTTTTCAGTGGCTGGATTACGATACACTGCAATATATTAGATGTATTGAATATATCTGAGATATACTGCTGTAACCTGATGTATTCAATAAGATGAATATTATACTAAAGAACTTGGTGAAATTACACAAATGTTTAATACAATTTGAAGGTACGAAATCTTAGAGCTAATCTTGATTGTGTTGTTTCTCTGAACATATCTCAGGAAGACACAATCTCTATCAACCACAATTGGGTCAATGGCTGCAGCTCTCACCTGTCCTGGGAGTTTGTCCGGAGTAGACTAACTGCCGTCCAGAAGGAGATATCAGATTGTCAAGACATGGACGGCTGGGATGAACAGTGCCAGGTGGGTTGGTGTTGATCCTGTAAGTCACTGTGACTACCACAGAGTGACATCAGCAGGTTTTGCCTTCATTGCAATGCATTAGTTGTAAAATAGTGTGAGGGTTAACTTTTAAAGAATGATTTGATAAGAACACGTCAGGCATGAGTGAACCAATAAAAAATTAAAGTATACATAGTTCTGAGAGATTTTCATATCACTGTTCTTTTTATTTCAATTACAACAAAAATAATCTGAGCAGTAAACCTAATAGCCTGTGGAGGAATCCAATGGGTTTCTAAAAAATTCTTGGTCAAACAGTTGAATAAGAAACAAATAAAGTAAAAAAAAATCTCAAAATATGTTCTTCAAATATCAAAAAGCCACATAAAACATACTTACTTGACTTTTTACTTGACTAATTACTATCGTCTATAACATCAAACATACTTACTTGTCTAATTACTACTGTCTGTAATATAAAATATACTTACTTGACTAATTGCCACTGTCGATAACATAAAGCATACTTACTTGACTGATTACTATCGTCTATAACAAAAACATACTTGAGTAATTACTACAGTCTAAAACATAAAACATACTTGACTAATTACTACCGTCTGTAACATAAAACATACTTGACTAATTACTACTGTCTGTAACATAAAAAATACTTGACTAATTACTACAGTCTGTAACATAAAACATACTTGACTAATGACTACCATCTGTAACATAAAATATACTTACTTGACTAATTACTACTATATACTACTACTATACTACTATATTTTATGGATTTTTATCAAATCCCACATAACTTAGTGTTGTGCAATTTTATTTTTTTTTACATCACATTCTTATAGATGATTCTGAAAGCTGACAGTGGCATGGACTTTGTGGATTTTTACAACTTTCTGGCCACAATAGCTGAACACAGACTGCAAGCCTTAAGTCAGTACATGGAGGAGGTCATCATGCCAGGTCTTGTGTTGGACATCCATGACAAGGTGGTTCTCACATCAGGTGAGAAGGTTCATTGTTCAGTCCTCAGGGATGGCTCTTGCTGCAAACAGAAAAACATAGGAAACAATGTCTGTTGCTGGTACAATCAGTTACATTTACTTGGAAAAAGTATGTCAAGCTTGATGCTAGTGGATCACTTATTTTGCAATACAAAGTGTGACCCAGCCAAGAAGAAGGAAGCTTGTGATTCAAATTGTGACCCAGTCAAGGACGAGGAAGTTTGTAATTGCGTCAAGAGTTCACATGTTGTGCCTGTTTATGATGAGAATTTTAAAGCTCGCCAAGACTTTGTTGTTTCCCTTTGGGATGGCTGTGATAAAGATCATCCTGTCAGTGTTACCCCCCTTTGTGATAGTAAAGTCAAAGTTGAAAGTTCATGTACTTTACCTTGTTGTGATAACCTCAATCGTGACCATGATTGTGGTACCGCTATCCATTGTTCTCACAGTGATTGTGGTAACGCTATCCATTGTTCTCATTGTGATTGTGGTACCGCTGTCCATTGTTCTCACCGAGATTGTGGTACTGCTGTCCATTATTCTTACCATGATTGTGGTACCGCTATCCATTGTTCTCACCGTGATTGTGGTACTGCTGTCCATTGTTCTCAGTTTTGCCACTGTTTTCATTTTTCTGATGTCATTGTTAGATCAGGTTCAGGCAACTTTGTCACGGGATTTTTAGATCACAATTTTAACATTAAATTACCAAATGTAGAGCCCCAATATCCTGAATATTTATGCTTAGACGTTGAATTTCTGACATGTTTCAAAACTTTGAATTTGCCTGATGACAGACACTTTGGTCATAATCTGGAGGAGCGTTTCAAGAAAAATGTAATGGTCAACACTGAGACTGATGGAAACAATAAGAGAACAAATTATATTCCATCCTTTGGTCAAGAAAACAACATTTCAGAAAATGAGTTGACCAATTCAGGAACACCTTCCATGTTTTTGTGCCTGTTCCATGGCACGGTGGTAAGCCTGGAGAATATTCAGCATTCAGAAAGCTTAAATGAAAATAAAACCCATGGTTCTGTTGATGTAAACAAGGTGACGGCTCCAGTTATCAAAGATGTGGTCTGTCCATCTCTTGAGCTTCACATGGAATGTCCACACTGGGCCCACTGTGGTCCTAACCTTGCTTTGTTTGACCTTTGTCGTGTGGTTGAGCTCATCAGAGAAATGCTGGAACAACCTGAGTTCAAGGTCATTCTTGAAGGTTCGGCTCAATTGTCTAAACTCAGGGTCACTCCCTCAGCACTGATAGACAGAATTGAACAAGTCACTGAACTAATGAACAGGACTCCAGTCCCAACAGACTTTACTTTCTAGTTCAAGAAGATATTTTTTAGATATTATTGTAATAATACACTTTTGATTTTAGTAGCATTTGGTTTTGCCTTTCTATTCTCTGCGTGAAATGTTTAAATCTGTTTTCTTATTATTGTTATTTCTAAAAAGAAAGCATTTTCTTCAAACTGCTGCACTGCTTGTACCAGCGCACAATCAATGAATCATTCATTTTCTCCAAGTGTGATACCGTTTTCTTTATACATACTTCTATGGATATTCTCTTTGTAACTTGGTTTTGATCTTTGCCAATATCTAAACTTACACAGAAGATTCTTACATGCTTAAAATCTATCAATCATTAGTCAACTAAAAAGGTGCTGACTTAACTGTACTTAACTAGTCAAAAAATGCAGTCAAGTTTGCATGTTGTATTTATGATAGATGACTAGCATTTATGTTTTTGCAATGAAAATGAATGGAGTGAAAATGTTAGCATGCGTTTTGTAGAAATTTGGAGCATAAAATCTAGAAGCATAATTTTTCTAATTTTCTTTTTAAAGCTGTGACTAGTCCCATTTTTAAAAAATAATCTTAGATGAAGGTTTCAATGTTATATGTTGAAGAGGTCACTTCCTTTATCACACATGACTTCAAGCTTAATATGTGTGCCATATTAAAATATTATTTTTAAAATACAAATTATTTTTTTTATTCTTAATCTATTTTTTAAGCATTTAAAGTATTTTTTAAAAGTTAAGATAAATATTTTCAGTTTTTAAAAAGTATTTTGTTATGTATTTGGTGAATTTTCATGTGTTTAAATTATGCATTGTTTTACATGCCAGAGATAATATTTAAGCCAATTTGCTGTAAAACAGATATGTTAAACATTGTGATAAATTGTTTTAAACTGATAATCTTATATTAACTTATAACCAAATTGTGATTGAGAGAAAAGAGTTTTTAAAATTTTATTTTTGCTAAACATGTTTGTGGAAAAGTTTGACGATTTTAAGTTTCTTTATTTTACAGAAAGGGTTCGCAACTCACAGCCTGTACACATCTTGTAGATTCAATTTGAAGCTTCAGTAGTTTGTGCTACTTGTTTTCATCTGGTGTAAATATTTATGTTTGAGAACCCTATCACATTACACCAAATTACCCCCTTCAATTTTTTAAAAAAAACTATATCAATTGTTGCTGGTGTTGACTTTTAATTAATGATGTTAAATCCTTACTTTACCCCACCAAGCACTCCCCATGACACAACTTAAAACACTGAGTTTGAGATTAAATTCTTAACCAGTTTTTAAATGTATTTTGGGATAGAAATTGTTCTCCATTATTTTATGTTAAAAATTCTAAATTCATTTCCAAAAAATTAACCTTCTTAGAATTGCATCAATTATTACATCCATATTGTTTTCTGCTGTGATTGCTTTTAACTGTGTTTAAATTGAATGGGGAAAAAAATCACACCATTCTAGTCTTTTGAATAAAAAGCTATTGATTTTATATTTCAAATCTTGGGTCTTGAAATTTTTTTTGTTGATTTCTGACTCTTTTATTGTTGACAATTAATCAAAGGTTTCTATTCAAAAAACATTTGTACTTTGAGAATTTCTTCAAATACATTGACAGTATAGTATACAATACATTTGAGCTTAAAAATAATATAAAATAAGTGCCACCTTGAATCCACAAATAACCTCTACAGTGCAGTGAGTAAGCAAGCTGTCCATTTAAAGAGAGTAACTTCTGCAAGAAGCTTACCACGCCAAGCTTCCTATGCCACATTGTTATAAAGAGTTTTATCAGACATTATTTGTTCAAGTATTCTGCTTCTCCTATATGTTTGTCTAGTTTTTCAAATATTGAAATTGATGCTAAAAAAACCTTTTTAATAACAATGTTGAGGACTAATGCTGTAAATAATAAATTATAAATAATGTGGTAGTGCATGGTAGCAAACATTTATTATCGTGACCAGTAATACACAGTGTAAATATGCATATAGATAAAAGATAACAATAGTAAATAAACATCTAGACCAGTCGTCAGGAAACCATGGCTCCGAGCCAGATATGGCTCTATTGATGGCCGCATCTGGCTCTCAGACAAAAAAGTTTAACATTAGACAATCATGTCCTTGTGATTGTACATGTCTAGATCACCAAGGAGTTGGTCTATAAACATAAGAGACATTAGCTCTGACTAACTTCTTTGTGCCTTCTTCTCACCACAATATTAGTTCATATTTTTTCAAAGCTCCAAAAATCATCATTAATAAATGTGTGAAAAAATATAAAGGTAAAAAAAGGTAAGGTTTTTAAAAAACTAAACTTTACATTTAGATGGTTGACACTAAAAAGTAGATAATTGTGTTAAAAAGACAGTAGAAACAAAACTCCATTACAACAATATATAAGTGAGAAATAAGCTATCAATATCAAGTTGTCCTTCACAAATTATGCATTTGTAAATGTAAATCAAAATTTGAAGCTTTTTAAATATCTAAAA
The DNA here is from genome assembly GCA_002072015.1 of Radix auricularia. NCBI lineage: Eukaryota > Metazoa > Mollusca > Gastropoda > Lymnaeidae > Radix > Radix auricularia. The sequence goes on along the minus strand of MUZC01001083.1, from coordinate 1,164,891 downwards.
TAAATTGACACTTAAACAAATTTTTTATCTAGTTAAATACACTTATTAAAATTTATTAGGCATACCTCAAAATTAAATTTAAAATCAAAGTAATTTTAAAAATTTCATTGTGTTACACACTAAAGTTTTGAGCAATTGCTCATAAAGTGTTTTTACAGACATGATGTAGCCACATGAAGAGACCAAGTGTTGTTACAGACATGATGTAGCCACATGAAGAGACCAAGTGTTTCTACAGACATGATGTAGCCACATGAAGAGACCAAGTGTTTCTACAGACAAGATGGTGATCTGATTTAAAGAATAATTGTTAAGTATTCAGATTATTTTTAAAATATAGGACATATATAAATGACTTGACACAAAAAAAAACTCTATCCTACAACAGACAATATTTAATTACGTGATCAATACTAAATGTGTACACATGCACATAAATACAAATAGACATAGCAGACAATTATAAGTACATCAATAATTAAAAACAACCTAATATAAATATTTATCGAATGTTGTTTTTCTCTTGACAGGATGACTCCACCTTTCGTCAGTCTCAAAATTGCTCTCCTTATGTAATGAGTAGGTTTCCCCATTCATCTCAACTTTTCAATGGCTGGAGTGTTTTAAAGACAAACTGTAGCATTCTAAAGAGATGGAGTGTTTTAAAGATAACTTGCAGTGATTTGAAGAGACGGAGTGGTTTAAAGACAAACTAAAGTGACCTGAAAAGGTGGAGTTTTAAATTGTAGTCATCTGAAGAGATGCAGGGCTATAAAAACTATCTGAGAGGTTGAGTGTTATAAAGACTATCTGAAGTTGTGGAGTGTTATAAAGACTATCTGAATAGGTGGAATGTTATAAAGACTATCTGAAGTGGTGGAGTGTTATAAAGACTATCTGAAGTAGTGGAGTGTTATAAAGACTATCTGAATAGGTGGAGTGTTATAAAGACTATCTGAATAGGTGAAATGTTATAAAAACTATCTGAATAGGTGGAATGTTACAAAGACTATCTGAAGTTATGGAGTGTTATAAAGACCATCTGAAGAGGTGGAGTGTTATAAAGACCATCTGAATAGGTGGAATGTTATAAAGACTATCTGGAGAGGTGGAGTGTTAAAAAGACAATCTGAAGAGGTGGAGTTTTATAAAGACCATCTGAAGTGGTGGAGTGTTATAAAGACCATCTGAATAGGTGGAATGTTATAAAGACTATCTGAAGAGGTGGAGTGTTAAAAAGACAATCTGAAGAGGTGGAGTTTTATAAAGATCATCTGAAGAGGTGGAGTGTTATAAAGACCATCTGAATAGGTGGAGTGTTATAAAGACCATCTGAATAGGTGGAGTGTTATTAAGACTATCTGAAGAGGTGGAGTGTTATAAAGACCATCTGAATTGGTGGAGTGTTATAAAGACCACCTGATGAGGTGGAGTGTTATAAAGACCATCTGAATAGGTGGAGTGTTATTAAGACTATCTGAAGAGGTGGAGTGTTAAAAAGACTATCTAAAGTGGTGGAGTGTTATAAAAACTATCTGAATAGTTGGAGTGTTATAAAGACTATCTGAAGTGGTGGAGTGTTATAAAGACTATCTGAAGAGGTGGAGTGTTAAAAAGACCACCTGATAAGGTGGAGTGTTATAAAGACCATTTAAATAGATGGCGTGTTATAAAGACCACCTGATGAGGTGGAGTGTTATAAAGACTATCTGAAGAGGTGGAGTGTTATAAAGACTATCTGAAGAGGGGGGGGTAACTAAAGTTTTGTGACGTAATATGGAAAAAAAACTGGTCTAAGTTTTTTATGACGACGTGTGACGAGGAAGGGGGTTAAAATATGCCAAAATAGAGTAAAGCCTTTATTGATGGCAAAAAAAATAGAGCTTATATAGAGAAAATTACACCAAATTACTTGGCTAAATTTTTAATAAAATTTTATTCAATCCAAGACATCTTGCAATCTTGTTGCATTTGACAGAAGTGCAATAGAAAAATCTAAAAATCACATAGCGGACATGCATAGTTTTGTCACGGTGCAAGGTCAAAAGTCAAACAAAAAATTTAGAGCTTATATAGATAAAATTACCCCAAATTACATCCCTTAAATTTTCTTTAATTTTTAATTTAAAACAGGACATCTTGCAATCTCCTTGCATCTGACAGAATTGCAATAGAAAAATCTAAAAATCACATAGCTGACATGCATAGTTTTGTCACGGCGCAAGGTAAAAATTCTAAAAAAAAAAAAAAAAAAGAACTTATTTAGAGAAAATAACCCAAAATTACTTGCTTAAATTTTTTTTTATTTTTCATTTAAACCAGGATATCTTGCAATCTCGTTGTATTAGACAGAAGGGCAATAGAAAAATCTAAAAATCACATAGCTGACATACATAATTTTGTCACGGTGCAAGGTCAAAAGTCGCACAAACATAGAGATCTTATACAGAGAAAATTACCCCAAATTACATGCCTAACATTTTTAAATTTTTCATACAATACAAAACATCTTGCAATCTTGTTGCATCTTACGAAGTGCAATAGAAAAATCTAAAAATCATATAGCTGACATGCATAATTTTGTCACGGCGCAAGGTCAAAAGTTGCACAAAAATAGATATCTTTTACAGAGAAAATTATTCCAAATTATATGCCTAACATTTTTTTATTTTTCATTCAATCCAGGACATCTTGCAATCTCGTTGCATCTGACAGAAGTGCAATAGAAAAATCTAAAAATCACATAGCTGATATGCATAGTTTTGTCACGGCGCAAGGTCAAAAGTCGCACAGAAATATAGAACTTATATAGAAAAAATTACCACAAAATACATGCCTAATTTTTTATTTATTTTTCATTTAATCCAGGACATCTTGCAATCTCTTTGCATCTGACAGAAAGGCAATAGAAAAATCTAAAAATCACATAGCTGACATGCATAGTTTTGTAACGGCGCAAGGTCAAAAGTCGCACAGAAATTTATATCTTTTATGGAGAAAATTACCCCAAATTTCATGCCTAACATTTTTTAAATTTTTCATACAATCCAGGACATCTTTCAATCTCGTTGCATCTGCCAGAAGTGCAATAGAAAAATCTAAAAATCACATAGCTGAAATGCATAGTTTTGTGATGGCGCAAGGTGCAAAGTCACACAAAAAAATAGAGCTTATATTGACAAAATTACCCCAAATTACATGCCTACATTTTTTTTTAAAATTCAATTTAGGTTATATTGAAATCTCGTTGCATCTGACAGAAGTGCAATAGAAAAATCTAAAAATCACATAGCTGACATGCATAGTTCTGTTACGGCGCAAGGTCAAAAGTCACACAAAAATATAGAGCTTATGACGAGAAAATTACCTTAAATTACTTGCCTAACATTTTTAATTTTTTTTATTCAATCCAGGACATCTTGCAATCTCGGTGCATCTGACAGAAGTGGAATAGAAAAACCTAAAATACATATAGCTAACATGCATAATTTTGTCACGGCGCAAGGTCAAATGTTGCACAAAAATAGATATCTTTTAGAGAGAAAATTATTCCAAATTACATGCCTAACATTTTTTTTATTTTCATTCAATCCAGGACATCTTGCAATCTCGTTGCATCTGACAGAAGTGCAATAGAAAAATCCAAAAATCACATAGCTGACATGCATAGTTTTGTCACGGCGCCAGGTCAAAAGTCGCACAAAAATGTAGAGCTTATATAGAGAAAATTACCCCAAATTACAAGCCTTACATTTTTTTATTTTTCATTCAAGCCAGAACATCTTGCAATCTCATTGCATCTGACAGAAGTGCAATAGAAAAATATAAAAATCACATAGCTGAAATGCATAATTTTGTCACGGCGCAAGTTCAAAAGTCACACACACACAAAAAAGCTTATATAGAGAAAATTACACCAAATTACTTGACTAAATTTTTTTTTATATTCAATCCAAGACATCTTGCAATCTTGTTGCATTTGACAGAAGTGCAATAGAAAAATCTAAAAATAAAATAGCGGACATGCACAGTTTTGTCACGGCGCAAGGTCAAATGTCGCAAAAAATTTTATATTTTTATAGAGAAAATTACCCCAAATTACATGCCTAACATTTTTTAATTTTTTCATACAATCCAGGACATCTTTCAATCTCTTTTCAACTGAAAGAAATGCAATAGAAAAACTAAAAATCACATAGCTGACATGCATAGTTTTGTCACCCGCGCAAGGTCAAAAGTCGAACAAAAATATATAACTTATATAGAAAAAATTACCCTTAAATACATGCCTAAATTTTTTTTTCATTCAATCCAGGACATCTTGCAATCTCGTTGCATCTAACAGAAGTGCAATAGAAAAATCTAAAAATCATATAGCTGGCATGCATAATTTTGTCACGGCGCAAGGTCAAAAGTTGCACAAAAAGAGATATCTTTTATAGAGAAAATTATTCCAAATTACATGCCTAACGTTTTTTTTATTTTTCATTCAATCAAGGACATCTTGCAATCTCGTTGCATCTGACAGAAGTGCAATAGAAAAAATTAAAAATCACATAGCTGACATGCATACTTTTGTCACGGCGCAAGGTCAAAAGTCGCACAAAAATATAGAGCTTATGAAGAGAAAATGACCTTAAAATACTTGCCTAACATTTTTTAATTTTTTATTCAATCCAGGACATCTTGCAATCTCGTTGCATCTGACTAAAGTGCTATAGAAAAATCTTAAAATCACATAGCTGACATGCATAGTTTTGTCACGGCGCAAGGTCAAAAGTCACAGAGAAATATAGAGCTTATATAGAAAAAATTACCCCAAAATACATGAATAAATTTTTTTTTAAATTTAATCCAGAAAATCTTGCAATCTCGGTGCATCTTACAGAAGTGCAATAGAAAAATCTAAACAACATATAGCTAACATGCATAATTTTGTCACGGCGCAAGGTCAAAAGTTGCACAAAAAGATATATCTTTTATAGAGAAAATTATTCCAAATTACATGCCTAACATTTTTTTTATTTTCATTCAATCCA
>MUZC01001083.1:1135459-1151559 GCA_002072015.1 Radix auricularia | reverse complement strand
AATTTCAGCCGAATGCGCCTGACGTTTTTAGTTTATTTTCTTCTTTTTAGTTCACAAAACGTGGTATCTTTAAAACTTTTTTAAAAATATTTTTATTTCATTCAATCCAAGACATCTTGCAATCTCTTTGCATCTGACAAAAGTGCAATAGAAAAATCTAAAAATCACAAAGCTGACATGCATAGTTTTTTCAAGGCGCAAGGTCAAATGTCGCACAAAATATAGTGCTTATATAGAGAAAATTACCCCAAATTACATGCCTAACATTTTTTAAAATTTTTCATTCATTTTAGGACATCTTGCAATCTTGTTGCATCTGACTGAAGTGCAATAGAAAAATCTGAAAATCACATAGCTGACATGCATAGTTTTGTCACGGCGCAAGGTCAAAAGTCGAACAAAAATTTTGAGCTTATATAGAGAAATTTACCCTAAATTACATCACTTAAATTTTTTAAAGATTTCATTCAATCCAGGACATCTTGCAATCTGGGTAGTATCTGAAAGAAGTTCAATAGAAAAATCTAAAAATCACATAGCTGACATGCATAGTTTTGTCACAGCGCAAGGTCAAAAGTTGCCCCAAAATATATATCTTTTATAGACAAAATTACCCCAATTTTTGGCCTAAATTTTTTTATATTTTTCATTCAATCCAGGCCATCTTGCAATCTCCTTGCATCTGACAGAAGTGCAATAGCAAAATCTAAAAATCACATAGCTGACATGCATAGTTTTGTCACGGCGCAAGGTCAAAAGTGGAACCAAAAATATAGAGCTTATATAGAGAAATTTACCCAAAATTACATGCCTAATATTTTTTTTTTATTTTTCATTCAATCCAGGACATCTTGCAATCTGGTTGCATCTGGCAGAAGTGCAATAGAAAAATATAAAAATCACATAGCTGAAATCCATAGTTTTGTCACGGCGCAATGTCAAAAGTCGAAAAGAAATATATAACTTATATTGAGAAAATTACACCCAAAATACATGCCTTAATTTTTTTTTCATTCAATCCAAGACAATTGCAATCTCGTTGCATCTGACAGAAGTGCAATAGAAAAATCTAAAAATCACATAGCTGCCATGCTTAGTTTTGTCACGTCGCAAGGTCAAATGTCGCACAAAAATATAGAGCTTATATTGAGAAAAATACTCAAATTTACATGCCTATTATTTTTATTATTTTTAATTAAAACCAGGACATCTTGCAATCTCGTTGCATCTGACAGAAGTGCAATAGAAAAATATAAAAATCACAAAGCTGACATGCATAGTTTTGTCACGGCGCAAGGTCAAAAGTCGCAAAGAAATACAGAACTTATATAGAGAAAATTACCCCAAAATACATGCCTAACTTTTTTAAAATTTTTTTATTTAGTCCAAGACATCTTGCAATCTCTTTGCATCTGACAAAAGTGCAATAGAAAAATCTAAAAATCATTTAGCTGACATGCATAGTTTTGTCACGGCGCAAGGTCTAAAGTTGCACAAAAATATATATCTTTTAAAGAGAAAATTAACCCATATTTTTGCCTAACATTTTTTTTATTTTTCATTCAATCCAGGACATTTTGCAATCTCATTGCATCTGACAGAAGTGCAATAGAAAAATCTAAATTTCACATAGCTGACATGCATAGTTTTGTCACGGCGCAAGGTCAAACGTCACATCAAAATATAGAGCTTATAAAGATAAAATTACCCCAAGTTTCATTCCTAACATATTTTTATTTTTATTAAATTCAGGACATCTTGCAATCTCGTTGAATCTGACAGAAATGCAATAGAAAAAACTAAAAAATACATAGCTGACATGCATAGTTTTGTCACGGCGAAAGGTTAAAAGTTGCACAAAAATATATATATTTTATAGAGATAATCCCCCAAATTACATGCCTAACATTTTTTTTATTTTTCATTCAATCCAGGACATCTTGCAATCTCGTTGCATCTGACAGAAGTGCAATAGAAAAATCTAAAAATGACATAGCTGACATGCTTAGTTTTGTCAAGGCCCAAGGTCAAAAGTCGCACAGAAATACAGAACTTATATAGAGAAAATTACCCCAAAATACATGCCTAACATTTTTTAAATTTTTTTATTCAATCCAAGACATCTTGCAATCTCTTTGCATCTGACAAAAGTGCAATATAAAAATCTAAAAATCATTTAGCTGACATGCATAGTTTTGTCACAGCGCAAGTTCAAAAGTTGCACAAAAATATATTTATTTTTTAGAGAAAATTACCCCAAATTTTTACCTAATTTTTTATATTTTTCATTCAATCCAGGACATCTTGCAATCTCGTTGCATCTGTCAGAAGTGCAATAGAAAAATCTAAAATTCACATAGCTTACATGCATAGTTTTGTCACGGCGCAAGGTCAAGAGGCGCACAAAAATAAAGAGCATATATTTAGAAAATTACCCCAGATTACATGCGAAACATTTTTTTTCCATTTTCCATTCAATCCAGGACATATTTCAATCTCGTTGCATCTGACAGATTTGCAATAGAAAAATCTTTAAATCACATAGCTGACATGCATAGTTTTGTCACGGCTCAAGGTCAAAATTCGCACAGAAATATAGAACTTACATTGAGAAAATTACCCCAAATTACATGCCTAACATTTTTTAAATTTTTCATTCAATCCAGGCCATCTTGCAATCTCGTTGCATCTGACAGAAGTGCAATAGAAAAATCTAAAAATCACATAGCTGATATGCATAGTTTTGTCACGGCGTAAGGTAAAAATTCGCAAAATATATAAAGAACTTATATAAAGAAAAATGCCAAAATTACATGCCTAATATTTTTTTTATTTTTCATTCAATTTAGGACATCTTGCAATCCCTTTGCATCAAAAAGAATTTCAATAGAAAAATGTGAAAATCACAAAGCTGACATGCATAGGTTTGTCACGACTCAAGGTCAAATGTCGCAAAGAAATAAAGAACTTACATAGAAAAAAATACCCCAAAATACATGCCTAACATTTTTTTATATTTTTTATTCAATCCAAGACATCTTGCAATCTCTTTGCATCTGACAAAAGTGCAATAGAAAAATCTAAAAATTATTTAGCTGACATGCATAGTTTTATCACAGCGCAAGGTCAAAAGTTGCACACAAAAATATATCTTTTATAGAGAAAATTACCCCATATTTTTGCCTAACATTTTTTTAATTTTTCATTTCATCCAGGACATCACGCAATCTCGTTGCATCTGACAGAAGGGCAATAGAAAAATCTAAAATTCACATAGCTGACATGAATAGTTTTATCTTGTCGCAAGGTCAAAAAGCGCACAAAAATAAAGAGCGTATATATAGAAAATTACCCCAAATTACGTGCGAAACTTTTTTTTTTCATTCAATCCAGGACATCTTTCAATCTCGTTGCATCTGATAGAAGTGCAATAGAAAAATCTAAAAATCACATAGCTGACATGCATAGTTTTGTCATGGCGCAAGGTCAAACGTCGCATCAAAATATAGAGCTTATAAAGATAAAATTACCCCACGTTACATTCCTAACATTTTTTTTATTTTTTATTAAATTCAGGACATCTTGCAATCCCGTTGAATCTGACAGAAATGCAATAGAAAAATCTAAAAAATACATAGCTGACATGCATAGCTTTGTCACGGCGCAAGGTCAAAAGTCGCACTAAAAAATATAGAGCATATATAGAGAAAATTACCCCAAATTACATGCCCAACCTTTTTTTTTTTCATTCAAACCAGGACGTCCTGCAATCTCGTAGCAACTGACAGAAGTGCAATAGAAAAATCTAAAAATCACATAGCTGACATGCATAGTTTTGTCACGGCGCAAGGTCAAAAGTCGAACAAACACTTAGGGCTTATATAGAGAAATTTACCTTAATGAACATCCCTTAAATTTTTTAATTATTTCATTAAATCAAAGGACATCTTGCAATCTGGTTGCATCTGAAAGAAATGCAATAGAAAAAACTTAAAATCACATAGCTGACATGCATAGTTTTGTCACGGCGAAAGGTAAAAATTAGTATAAAAAAAAAAAAAGAAAAAAAAAAAGAACTTATATATATAAAATTACCCAAAATTACATGCCTAATATTTTTTTATATATTTTCATTCAATTTAGGACATCTTGCAATCTCATTGCATCAAAAAGAAGTGCAAATGAAAAATCTGAAAATCAAATAGCTGACATGCATAGTTTTGTCACGGCGCAAGGTCAAAAGTCGCATAGAAATATAGAACTTATATAGAGAAAATTACCCCAAAATACATGCCTAACTTTTTAAAAAAAATTTTATTCAATCCAAGACATCTTGCAATCACTTTGCATCTGACAGAAGTGAAATAGAAAAATCTAAATACCATTTAGCTGACATGCAAAATTTTGTCACAGCGCAAGGTAAAAAGTTGCACAAAATATATATCTTTTATAGAGAAAATTACCCCAAATTTTGCCAAACATTTTTTTATTCAATCCAGGACATCTTGCAATCTTGTTGCATCTGACAGAAATGCAAAAGAAAAATGTAAAATTCACATAGCTGACATGCATAGTTTTTTCACGGCGCAAGGTCAAAAAGCGCACAAAAATAAAGAGCGTATATATAGAAAATCATCCCAAATTACGTGCGAAACATTTTTTTTTTATTTTACATTCAATCCAGGACATCTTTCAATCTCTTTGCATCTGACAGAGGTGCAATAGAAAAATCTAAAATTCACATAGTTGACATGAAATTTTTTGTCACGGCGCAAGGTCAAATGTTGCACAAAAATATAGAGCATATATAGAGAAAAATACCCCAAATTACATGCCTAACATTTATTTTTTTATTTTTCATTCAATTAAGGACGTCCTGCAATAGCCTTGCATCTTATAGACGTGCAATAGAAAAATCTAAAAATCATATAGCTGACATGCATAGTTATGTCACGAAGCAAGGTTAAATGTTGCACAAAAATAGATATCTTTTATAGAGAAAATTACCCAAAATTACATGCCTAAAATTTTTTTTTTCATTCACCCTTGCAATCTCGTTGCATCTGACAGAAGTGCAATAGAAAAATCTAAAAATCACATAGCTGACATGCATAGTTTTGTCAAGGCCCAAGGTCAAATGTAGCACAAAAATTTAGAGCTTATATAGAGAAAATTACCCCCAATTACAAGCCTAACATTTTTTAAACTTTTCATTCATTTTAGGACTTCTTGCAATCTTGTTGCATCTGACAGAAGTGCAATAGAAAAATCTGACAATCATATAGCTGACATGCATAGTTTTGTCACGGCGAAAAGTAAAAATTGGCAAAAAATATAAAGAACTTATATAGATAAAATTACCCAAAATTACATGCCTAATATTTTTTTTTATTTTTTATTCAAACCAAGACATCTTGCAATCTCGTTGCATCTGACAGAAGTGCAATAGAAAAATATAAAAATCACATAGTTTGCATGCATAGTTTTGTCACGGCGCAAGGTCAATGGTCGCACAAAAATATAGAGCTTATTTAGAGAAAATGACGCAAAATGACATGCCTAGATTTTTTTAAATTTTTCATTCAATCCATCACATCTTGCAATCTTGTTGCATCTGACAGAAGTGCAATAGAAAAATCTAAAAATCACATAGCTGACGTGCATAGTTTTGTCACGGCGCAAGGTCAAATGTCGCAAAAAGTATAGAGCTCATAAAGAGAAAAGGACGCCAAATGACATGCCTAATTTTTTTTTTTTTCATTCAATCCAGGACATCTTGCAATCTCTTTGCATCTGACAGAAGTGCAATAGAAAAATCTAAAAAGCACATAGCTTGCATGCATAGTTTTGTTACGGCGCAAGGTCAAATGTCGCAAATAATATAAAGCTTATAGAGAGATAATGACGCAAAATGACATCCCTCATTTTATTATTATTTTTCATTCAATCCAGCACATCTTGCAATCTCGTTGCATCTGACAGAAGTGAAATAGAAAAATCTAAAAATCACATAGCTTGCATGCATAGTTTTGTCACGGCGCAAGATCAAATGTCGCAAAAAAAATATAGAGCTTATTTTGAGAAAATGTCGCCAAATGACATGCCTGAATTTTTATGTATTTTTCATTCAATCCTTGACATCTTGCAATCTCGTTGCATCTGACAGAAGTGCAATAGAAAAATCTAAAAATCACATAGCTGACATGCATAGTTTTTTCACGGCGCAAGGTCAAAGGTCAAACAAAAATAGAAATCTTATATAGAGAAAATGACGCCAAATGACAAGCCTAATTTTTTAAAAAAATTTTCATTCAATCCAGGACATCTTGCAATCTTGTTGCATATGACAGAAGTGCAATAGAAAAATCTAAAAATCACATAGCTGACATGCATAGTTTTGTCACAGCGCAAGGTCAAATGTCGCAAAAAATATAGAGCTTATAAAGAGAAAAGGACGCCAAATGACATGCCTAGTTTTTTATATTTTTCATTCAATCCAGGACATCTTGCAATCTCGTTGCATCTGACAGAAGTGCAATAGAAAAATCTAAAAATCACATAGCTTGCATGCATAGTTTTGTCAAGGCCCAAGGTCAAAGGTCGCAAAAAAATATATAGCTTATAAAGAAAAAATGACGCCCAATGACATGCCTATTTTTTTTTCATTCAATAAATGACATCTTGCAATCTCGTTGCATCTGACAGAAATGCAATAGAGAAATCCATAAATCACATAGCTGACATGCATAGTTTTGTCACGGCGCAAGGTCAAAGGTCGCACAAAAATATAGAGCTAAAATAGAGAAAATGACGCCAAATTACATGCCTAAATTTTTATTTATTTTTCATTCAGTCCAGGACATCTTGCAATCTCGTTTCATCCGACAGAAGTGCAATAAAAAAAATCTAAAAATGACATAGCTGACATGCATAGTTTTGTCATGGCGCAAGGTCAAAGGTCGCACAAAAATATAGAGTTAAAAAGAGAGAAAATGACGCCAAATGACATGCCTAAATTTTTTTTATTTTTCATTCAATCCAGCACATCTTGCAATCTCGTTGCATCTGACAGAAGTGCAATAAAAAAATCTAAAAATCACATAGCTGATATACATAGTTTTGTCACGGCGCAAGGTCAAAAGTCGCACAAAAATATAGAGCTTATAAAGAGAAAAGGACGCAAAATGATATGCCTCATTTTATTATTATTTTTCATTCAATCCAGCACATCTTGCAATCTCGTTGCATCTGACAGAAGTAAAATAGAAAAATCTAAAAATCACATAGCTTGAATGCATAGTTTTGTCACGGCGCAAGATCAAATGTCGCACAAAAATATAGAGCTTATATTGAGAAAATGACGTCAAATGACATGACTAATTTCTTTTTTTAGTTTTCATTCAATCCAGGACATCTTGCAATGTCATTGCATCTGACAGAAGTGCAATAGAAAAATCTAAAAATTACATAGCTGACATGCATAGTTTTGTCACGGCGCAAGGTCAAAGGTCGCACAAAAACATAGAGATCAAAGAGAGAAAATGACGCCAAATGACATGCCTAAATTTTTTAAAAATTTTAATTCAATCCAGGACATCTTGCAATCTCGTTGCATCTGAAAGAAGTGCAATAGAAAAATCTTGAAATCACATAGCTGACATGAATAGTTTTCTCACGGCGCAAGGTCAAATGTGGCACGAAAATATAGAGCTTATATAGAGAAAATGACGCCAAATGACATACCAAAATTTTTAAAATTTTTCTTTCAATCCAGGACATCTTGAAATCTCTTTGCATATTACAGAAGTGCAATAGAAAAAATCTAAAAATCACATAGCTAACATGCATAGTTTTCTCACGGCGCTAGGTCAAAGGTCGCACAAAAATATATAGCTTATATAGAGAAAATGACGCCAAATGACATGCCTAATTTTTTTTGATTCAATCCAGGACATCTTGCAATCTCGTTGCATCTGACAGAAGTGCAATAGAAAAATCTAAAAAATCACATAGCTGACATGCATAGTTTTGTAACGGCGCAAGGTTAAATGTCGCACAAAAAAAAAATCTTATATAGAGGAAATGACGCCAAATGACATGCCTAAATTTTTTATTGATTTTTCATTCAATCCAGGACATCTTGCAATCTCGTTACATCTGACAGAATTTCAATAGAAAAATCTAAAAATCACATAGCTTGCATGCATAGTTTTGTCACGGCTGCAATGTCAAAGGTCGCACAAAAATATAGAGTATATAAAAAGAAAATGACGCCAAATGACATGCGTACATTTTTTTTATTTTTCAATCAATCCAGCACATCTTGCAATCTCGTTGCATCTGACAGAAGTGTAATAGAAAAATCAAAAAAATCACATAGTTGACATGCATAGTTTTGTAACGGCGCAAGGTTAAATGTCGCACAAAAATAGAAATCTTATATAGAGGAAATGACGCCAAATGACATGCCGAAATTTTTTATTGATTTTTCATTCAATCCAGGATATCTTGCAAACTCGTTGCATCTGACAGAAGTGCAATAGAAAAATCTAAAAATCACAAAGCTTGCACGCATAGATTTGTCACGGCGCAAGGTCAAAGGTTGCACAAAAATATAGAGCTTATATAGAGAAAATGACGTTAAATGACATGCCTAAATTTTTTAAATTTTTCTTTCAATCCAGGACATCTTGCAATCTCGTTGCATCTGACAGAAGTGTAATAGAAAAATCTAAAAATCACATAGCTGACATGCATAGTTTTGTCACGGCGCAAGGTCAAAAGTCCCACAAAAATATAGAGCTTATATTGAGAAAGGGATGCCAAATGACATGCCTAATTTTTTTTCATTCAATCCAGGACATCTTCCAATCTCGTTGCATCTGACAGAAGTGCAATAGAAAAATCTAAAAATCACATAGCAGAATTGCGTAGTTTTGTCACGGCGCAAGGTAAATGTCGCACAAAAATATAGAGATCATATAGAGAAAATGACGCCAAATGATATGCCTAAATTTGTTTTTATTTATCTTTCAATCCAGGACATCTTGCAATCTCGTTGCATCTGACAGAAGTACAATAGACAAATCTAAAAATCACATAGCTGACATGCATAGTTTTGTCACGGCGCAAGGTCAAAGGTCGCACAAAAATATAGAGCTTATAGAGACAAAATGACGCCAAATGACATGCCTAATTTTTTTTTATTTTTCTTTCAATCCAGGACATCTTTCAATCTCGTTACATCTGACAGAATTTCAATAGAAAAATCTTAAAATCACATAGCTTGCATGCATAGTTTTGTCACGGCTGCAATGTCAAAGGTCGCACAAAAATATAGAATATATAAAAAGAAAATGACGCCAAATGACATGCCTAAATTTTTAGTTATTTTTCATTCAATCCAGGACATCTTGCAATCTCGTTGAATCTGACAGAAGTGCAATAGAAAAATCTAAAAATTACATAGCTGACATGCATAGTTTTGTCAAGGCGCAAGGTCAAAGGTCCCACAAAAATATAGAGCTTATATAGAGAAGGGGATGCCAGATGACATGCCTAATTTTTTTTCATTCAATCCAGGTCATCTTGAAATCTCGTTGCATCTGACAGAAGTGCAATAGAAAAATCTAAAAATCACATAGCAGAATTGCGTAGTATTGATACGGCGCAAGGTAAATGTCGCACAAAAATATAGAGATCATATAGAGAAAATGACGCCAAATGATATGCCTAAATTTGTTTTTATTTATCTTTCAATCCTGGACATCTTGCAATCCCGTTGCATCTGAAAGAAGTGCAATAGAAAAATCTAAAAATCACATAGCTGACATGCATAGTTTTGTCACGGCGCAAGGTCAAAGGTCGCACAAAAATATAGAGCATATATAGAGCAAATGACGCCAAATGACATGCCTAAATTTTTATTTATTTTTCATTCAATCCAGGACATCTAGCAATCTCGTTGCATCTGACAGAAGTGCAATAGAAAAATCTAAAAATCACATAGCTTGCACGCATAGATTTAACACGGCGCAAGGTCAAAGGTCGCACAAAAATATAGAGCTTATATGTAGAAAGTGACGTCAAATGACATGCCTGAATTTTTAGTTATTTTTCATTCAATCCAGGACATCTTGCAATCTCGTTGCATCTGACAGAAGTGCAATAGACAAATTTAAAAATCACATAGCTGATATGCATAGTTTTGTCACGGCGCAAGGACAAACGTCGCACAAAAATATAGAGCTCATATAGAGAAAATGATGCCAAATGATATGCCTAATTTTTTTCAATTCAATCCAGGACATCTTGAAATCTCGTTGCATCTGACAAAAGTGCAAAAGAAAAATCTAAAAATCACATAGCAGACATGCGTAGTTTTGTCACGGACCAAGGTCAAATGTCGCACAAAAATATAGAGATTTTATTGAGAAAATGACGCCAATTGACATGCCAAATTTTTATTTATTTTTCATTAAATCCAGGACATCTTTCAATCTCTTTGCATCTGACAAAAGTGCAATAGAAAAATCTAAAAATTACATAGCTGACGTGCATAGTTTTGTCACAGCGCAAGGTCAAAGGTCGCACAAAAATATAGAGCTTATATAGAGAAAATGACGCCAAATGATATGCCTAAATTTGTTTTTATTTATATTTCAATCCAGGACATCTTGCAATCTCGTTGCATCTGACAGAAGTACAATAGACAAATCTAAAAATCACATAGCATACATGCATAGTTTTTTCACGGCGCAAGGTCAAAGCTCGCACAAAAATATAGAGATTTTATTGAGAAAATCTCTCCAAATGACATGCCTAATTTTTTTTTATTTTTCATTCAATCCAGGACATCTTTCAATCTTGTTGCATCTGACAAAAGTGCAATAGAAAAATCTAAAAATTTCATAGCTGACATGCATAGTTTTGTCACGGCGCAAGGTCAAAGATCGCACAAAAATAAAGAGCTTATATAGAGAAAATGACGCCAAATGACATGCCTAAATTTTTATTTATTTTTCTTTAAATCCAGGACATCTTGCAATCTCGTTGCATCTGACAGAAGTGCAATAGAAAAATCTAAAATTTACATAGCTGAAATGCATAGTTTTGTCACAGCGCAAGGTCAAAGGTCGCACAAAAATATAGATCTTATATAGAGAAAATGACGCCAAAAGACATGCCTAATTTTTTATTTATTTTTCATTCAATCCAGGACATCTTGCAATCTCGTTGCATCTGACAGAAGTGCAATAGAAAAATCTAAAAATCACAAAGCTTGCATGCAAAGATTTGTCACGGCGCAAGGTCAAAGGTCGCATAAAATTGTAAATCTTATATATAGAAAATGACGCCAAATGACATGCCTAAATTTTTTTATTTTTTTCATTAAATCCAGGACATCTTGCAATCTCGTTGCATCTGACAGAAATGCAATAGAAAAATCTAAAAATCACATAGCTGACATGCATAGTTTTGTCACGGCGCAAGGTCAAATGTCGTACAAAAATAAAGAGCTTATATAGAGAAAATGACACCAAATGACATGCCTAATTTTTTATATATTTTTCATTCAATCCAGGACATCTTGCAATCTCGTTGCATCTGACAGAAGTGCAATAGAAAAATCTAAAAAACACATAGCTGACATACATAGTTTTGTCACGGCGCAAGGTCAAAGGTCGCACAAAAAAAATAGAACTTATATAGAGAAAAGGACGCCAAATGACATGCCTATTTTTTTTCATTATATCCAGGACATCTTGCAATCTCGTTGCATCTGACAGAAGTGCAACAGAAAAATCTAAAAATCACATAGCTGACATGCATAGTTTTGTCACGGCGCAAGGTCAAAGGTCGAATACAAAAATATAGAGTATATATAGAGCAAATGACGCCAAATGACATGCCTAAATTTTTATTTATTTTTCATTAAATCCAGGACATCTTGCAATCTCGTTGCATCTGACAGAAGTGTAATTGAAAAATCTAAAAATCACATAGCTGACATGCATAGTTTTTTCACGGCGCAAGGTCAAAGGTCGCACAAAAATACAGAGCTTATCCAGAAAAAATGACGCCAAATGACATACCTAATTTTTTTTTCATTCAATGCAGCACATCTTGCAATCTCGTTGCATCTGACAGAAGTGCAATAGAAAAATCTAAAAATCACATTGCTGACTTGCATAGTTTTGTCACGGCGCAAGGTCAAAAGTCGCACAAAAATATAGAGCTTTTATATATAGAAAATGACGCCAAATGACATGCCTACATTTTTTTTTATTTTTCATTCAATCCAGGACATCTTGCAATCTCGTTGCATGTGACAGAAGTGCCATAGAAAAATCTAAAAATCAAAGAGCTGACATGCATAGTTTTGTCACGGCGCATGGTCAAAGGTCGCATAAAAATATAGAGCTTATATATAGAAAATGACGCCAAAATATATGCCTAAATATTTTTTTATTCAATCAAGGATATCTTGCAATCTCATTGCATCTGGTAGAAGTGCAATAAAAAATCTAAAAAATCACAAAGCTGACATGCATAGTTTTGTCACGGCGCAAGGTCAAAGGTCGCATAAAAATATAGAGCTTATATAGAGAAAATGACACCAAATGACATGCCTAATTTTTTTTATTTTTCATTCAATCCAGGACATCTTGCAATCTTGTTGCATCGGACAGAATTTTAAAAGAAAAATCTAAAAATCACATAGCTGACATGTATAGTTTTGTCACGGCGCAAGGTCAAAGGTCGCACAAAAATATAGAGCTTATATTGAGAAAATGACGCCAAATGACATGCGTAAAGTTTAATTTATTTTTAATTCAATCAAGGACATCTTGCAATCTCGTTGCATCTGACAGAATTGCAATAGAAAAATCTAAAAATCACATAGCTGACATGCATAGATTTGTCACGGCGGAAGGTCAAAGATCGGAAGGGTATATAGAGCTTATATAGAGAAAATGAAGCCAAATGACATGTCTAAATTTTTTTAAATTTTCATTCAAACCAGGACATCTTGCAATCTCGTTGCATCTGACAGAAGTGCAATAGAAAAATCTAAAAATCACATAGCTGACATGCATACTTTTGTCACGGCGCAAGGTCAAAGGTCGCACAAAAATATAGAGCTTATATAGAGAAAATGACGCCAAATGACATGCCTATTTTTTAAAAAATTTTTTATACAATCTAGGACATCTAGCAATCTCGTTACATCTGACAGAAATGCAATAGAGAAATCCATAAATCACATAGCTGACATGCATAGTTTTGTCACGACTCAAGGTCAAAAGTCGCACAAAAATATAGAGCTAAAATAGAGAAAAGGACGCCAAATGACATGCCTAATTTTTTTTTATTTTTCATTCAATCCAGCACATCTTGCAATATCGTTGCATCTGACAGAAGTGCAATAAAAAATCTAAAAATCACATAGCTGACTTGCATAGTTTTGTAACGGCGCAAGGTCAAATGTCGCACGAAAATATAGATCTTATATAGAAGAAATGACGCCAAATGACATGCCTACATTTTTTAAAATTTTCATTCAATCCAGGACATCTTGCAATCTCGTTGCATCTGACAGAAAATCAATATAAAAATCTAAAAATCACATAGCTGACATGCATAGTTTTGTCACGGCGCATGGGCTAAGGTCGCACAAAAATATAGAACTTATATAGAGAAAATGACTCCAAATGACATGCCTAAATTTTTTTTAATTTCATTTAATCCAGCACATCTTGCAATGTCGATGCATCTGACAGAAGTGCAATAAAAAAATCTAAAAATCACATAGCTGACATGCATAGTTTTGTCACGGCGCAAGGTCAAAGGTCACACAAAAATATATAGCTTTTATATATAGAAAATGACGCCAAGTGACATGCCTAATTTTTTATTTGTTTTTCATTCAATCCAGGACATCTTGCAATCTCGTTGCATCTGAAAGAAGTGCAATAAAAAAATCTAAAAATCACATAGCTGACATGCATAGTTTTGTCACGGCGCAAGGTTAAAGGTCGCACAAAAATATAGAGCTTATATAGAAAGAATGACGCCAAGTGACATGCCTAATTTTTTATTTGTTTTTCATTTAATCCAGGACATCTTGCAATCTCGTTGCATCTGACAGAAGTGCAAAAGAAAAATCTAAAAATCACATAGATGACATGCATAGTTTTGTCACGGTGCAAGGTCAAAGGTCGCTAAAAAAAATATAGAGCTTATATAGAGAAAATGACGCCAAATGAAAAGCGTAAAGTTTAATTTATTTTTCATTCCATCCAGGACATCTTGCAATCTCGTTGCATCTGACAGAAGTACAAAAGAAAAATCTAAAAATCACATAGATGACATGCATAGTTTTGTCACGGCGCAAGATCAAATGTCGCACGAAAATATAGAGCTTATATATTGAAAATGAAGCCAAATGACATGTCTAATTTTTTTTTTCATTCAATCCAGGCAACTTGCAATCTCGTTGCATCTGACAGAAGTGCAATAGAAAAATCTAAAAATCACATAGCTAACATGCATAGTTTTGTCACGGCCCAAGGTAAAAGGTCGCGCAAAAATATAGTGCTTATATAGAGAAAATGACGCCAAACGACATGCGTAAAGTTTAATTTATTTTTCATTCCATCAAGGACATCTTGCATTCACGTTGCATATGACAGAAGTGCAAAAGAAAAATCTAAAAATCACTTAGATGACATGCATAGTGTTGTCACGGCGCAAGGTCAAAGGTCGCACGAAAATATAGAGCTAAAATAGAGAAAAGGACGACAAATGACATGCCTAAATTTTTTTTATTTTTCATTCAATCCAGCACATCTTGCAATATCGTTGCATCTGACAGAAGTGCAATAAAATATCTAAAAATCACATAGCTGACTTGCATAGTTTTGTAACGGCGCAAGGTCAAAGGTCGCACGAAAATATAGATCTTATATAGAGGAAATGACGCCAAATGACATGCCTACATTTTTTTAAATTTTCATTCAATCCAGGACATCTTGCGATCTCGTTGCATCTGACAGAAAATCAATAGAAAAATCTAAAAATCACATAGCTGACATGCATAGTTTTGTCACGGCGCATGGGCTAAGGTCGCACAAAAATATAGAACTTATATAGAGAAAATGACTCCAAATGACATGCCTAAATTTTTTTTATTTTCATTTAATCCAGCACATCTTGCAATCTCGTTGCATCTGACAGAAGTGCAATAACAAAATCTAAAAATCACATAGCTGACTTGCATAGTTTTGTCACGGCGCAAGGTCAAAAGTCGCAAAAAAATATATAGCTTTTATATATAGAAAATGACGCCAAGTGACATGCCTAATTTTTTATTTGTTTTTCATTCAATCCAGGTCATCTTGCAATCTCGTTGCATCTGACAGAAGTGCAAAAGAAAAATCTAAAAATCACATAGATGACATGCATAGTTTTGTCACGGTGCAAGGTCGAAGGTCGCTAAAAAATATAGAGCTTATATAGAGAAAATGACGCCAAATGACAAGCGTAAAGTTTAATTTATTTTTCATTCCATCCAAGACATCTTGCAATCTCGTTGCATCTGACAGAAGTGCAAAAGAAAAATCTAAAAATCACATAGATGACATCCATAGTTTTGTCACGGCGCAAGATCAAATGTCGCACGAAAATATAGAGCTTATATAGAGAAAATGAAGCCAAATGACATGTCTAATTTTTTTTTTCATTCAATCCAGGCATCTTGCAATCTCGTTGCATCTGACAGAAGTGCAATATAAAAATCTAAAAATCACATAGCTGACATGCATAGTTTTGTCACGGCCCAAGGTAAAAGGTCGCGCAAAAATATAGTGCTTATATAGAGAAAATGACGCCAAACGACATGCGTAAAGTTTAATTTATTTTTCATTCCATCAAGGACATCTTGCAATCACGTTGAATATGACAGAAGTGCAAAAGAAAAATCTAAAAATCACATAGATGACATGCATAGTGTTGTCACGGCGCAAGGTCAAAGGTCGCACGAAAATATAGAGCTAAAATAGAGAAAAGGACGACAAATGACATGCCTAAATTTTTTT
>MUZC01001083.1:1107687-1125447 GCA_002072015.1 Radix auricularia | reverse complement strand
AAAAATCTAAAAATCACATAGCTGACATGCACTGATTTGTCACGGCGCAAGGTCAAAGGTCGCACGGATATATAGAGCTTATACAGAGAAAATGACGCCAAATGACATGCCTAAATTTTTTTAATATTTCATTCAAACCTGGACATCTTGCAATCTCGTTGCATCTGACAGAAGTGCAATTTTAAAAAAAATGAAATTCACATACCTGACATGCATAGTTTTGTCACGGAGCAAGGTCAAAAGTCGCACAAAAATATAGAGCTTATACAGAGAACATGACGCCAAATGACATGCCTAAAGTTTTGTTATATTTTTCTTTCAATCCAGGACATCTTGCAATCTCGTTGCATCTGACAGAAGTGCAATAAAAAAATCTAAAAATCACAAAGCTGACTTGCATAGTTTTGTCACGGCGCAAGGTCAAAAGTCGCAAAAAAATATATAGCTTTTATAGAGAAAATGACGCCAATTGACATGCCTAAATTTTTTAATATTTTTCTTTCAATTCAGGACATCTTGAAATCTCGTTGCATCTGACAGAAGTGCAAAAGAAAAATCTAAAAATCACATAGATGACATGCATAGTTTTATCACGGTGCAAGGTCAAAGGTCGCACAAAAATATAGAGCTTATATAGAGAAAATGACGCCAAATGACATGACTAAATTTTTTAAAAATTTTCATTCAATCTAGGACATCTAGCAATCTCGTTGCATCTGACAGAAATGCAATAGAGAAATCCATAAATCACATAGCTGACATGCATAGTTTTGTCACGGCGCAAGGTCAAAGGTCGCACAAAAATATAGAGCTAAAATAGAGAAAATGACGCCAAATTACATGCCTAAATTTTTATTTATTTTTCATTCAGTCCAGGACATCTTGCAATCTCGTTGCATCCGACAGAAGTGCAATAAAAAAAATCTAAAAATGACATAGCTGACATGCATAGTTTTGTCATGGCGCAAGGTCAAAGGTCGCACAAAAATATAGAGTTAAAAAGAGAGAAAATGACGCCAAATGACATGCCTAAATTTTTTTTATTTTTCATTCAATCCAGCACATCTTGCAATCTCGTTGCATCTGACAGAAGTGCAATAAAAAAATCTAAAAATCACATAGCTGACTTGCAAAGTTTTGTAACGGCGCAAGGTCAAAGGTCGCACGAAAATATAGATCTTATATAGAGGAAATGACGCCAAATGACATGCTTAAATTTTTTAAAATTTTCATTCAAACCAGGACATCTTGCAATCTCGTTGCATCTGACAGAAGTGCAATAGAAAAATCTAAAAATCACATAGTTGACATGCATAGATTTTTCACGGGGCATGGGCTAAGGTCGCACAAAAATATAGAACTTATATAGAGAAAATGACGCCAAATGACATGCCTAAATTTTTTTTATTTTTCATTCAATCCAGCACATCTTGCAATCTCGTTGCATCTGACAGAAGTGCAATTAAAAAAATCTAAAAATCACATAGCTGACTTGCATAGTTTTGTCATGGCGCAAGGTCAAAGGTCGCACGAAAATATAGAGCTTATATAGAGAAAATGACGCCAATTGACATGCCTAGATTTTTTTAAATTTTCATTCAAACCAGGACATCTTGCAATCTCGTTGCATCTGAGAAAATTGCAATAGAAAAATGTAAAAAATCACATAGCTGACATCCATAGTTTTGTCACGGCGCAAGGTCAAAGGTCGCATAAAAATATAGAACTTATATAGAAAAAAACACCAAATGACATGCCTATTTTTTTTATATTTTTCTTTCAATTCAGGACACCTTGCAATCTCGTTGCATCTGACAGAAGTGCAATAGAAAAATCTAAAAATAACATAGCTGACATGCATAGTTTTGTCACGTCGCATGGGCTAAGAACGTACGAAAATATAGAGCTTATATTGAGAAAATGACGCCAAATGACATCCCTAAATTTTTTAAAATTTTCATTCAAACCAGGATACCTTGCAATCTCGTTGCATCTGAAAGAAGTGCAATAGAAAAATGTAAAAATCACATATCTGACATGCATAGTTTTGTCACGGCGCAAGGTCAAAGGTCGCACAAAAATATAGAGCTTATATAGAAAGAATGACGCCAAGTGACATGCCTAAATTTTTTTATATTTTTCTTTCAATTCAGGACATCTTGACATCTCTTTGCATCTGACAGAAGTTCAATAGAAAAATCTAAAAATCAAATAGCTGATATGCATAGTTTTGTCACGGCGCAAGGTCAAAAGTCGCAAAAAAATATATAGCTTTTATATATAGAAAATGACGCAAAGTGACACGCCTAATTTTTTATTTGTTTTTCATTCAATCCAGGACATCTTGCAATCTCGTTGCATCTGACAGAAGTGCAAAAGAAAAATCTAAAAATCACATAGATGACATGCATAGTTTTATCACGGTGCAAGGTCAAAGGTCGCACAAAAATATAGAGCTTATATAGAGAAAATGACGCCAAATGACAAGCGTAAAGTTTAATTTATTTTTCATTCCATCCAGGACATCTTGCAATCTCGTTGCATCTGACTGAAGTGCAAAAGAAAAATCTAAAAATCACATAGATGACATGCATAGTTTTATCACGGTGCAAGGTCAAAGGTCGCACGAAAATATAGAGCTTATATAGAGACTTTCTTCAAGTGCAAGGATATACATCAAGTATCTTGGAGACACCCTCGATCCCACCAATGGCACCAGCTGGACCTCATTATCACCAGGCGTGCACAACTAGCTAGCGTCCTACTCACTCGCAGCTATCACAGTGCCGACTGTGACACGGATCATTCCCTTGTCGCCAGCAAAGTACGAATAATGAGGAAAAACTCGTACCACACAATGAAAAAGGGAAGTCCACGCATCAATACCTCCTGCATGAAAGACCC
Source organism: Radix auricularia (assembly GCA_002072015.1). Taxonomy (NCBI): domain Eukaryota; kingdom Metazoa; phylum Mollusca; class Gastropoda; family Lymnaeidae; genus Radix; species Radix auricularia. The sequence goes on along the minus strand of MUZC01001083.1, from coordinate 1,122,543 downwards.
TGAGATAGCGCAGCTGTTCAAAGACAAGGTAAAGGAAAGTCTCTCAAAGATGTCCCCATGCGTCACCATTGACTCCAAATGGACGCAACTGAGAGACACAATCTATACATCCGCAATACAAGCCTTTGGCAAACAATCTCACAAAAACACGGACTGGTTTGATGAACATTGTGACGAGATGAAACCCGTCACTGAAGCAAAAAGGAAAGCTCTTATGGCTTACAAGGAAAAGCCTACACCTGACAATCTGCATGCTTTAAAAACAGCTAAGTCTCTTGCCCAAAAGGTTGCACGTAAATGTGTCAATATCTACTGGCTTAAGCTCTGTTCCAGTATACAATCAGCTGCAGACATGGGCAATGCAAAAGTCATGTACGAAAACATCAAAAAGGCAACGGGCCCCTTGACGTCAAAAGCTGCTCCCCTAAAGTCCAAAAATGGAGAAATTATTCAAGACCAGGCAGCACAGCTAAAACGGTGGGTTGAGCATTATCTGGAATTGTATTCAACAGTTACCACAGTCTCCAGCACCGCTCTAGATGACATCCCAGATATGCCACTCATGGAAGAACTTGATGTCGTGCCCACACAGGAAGAGCTGAGCAAAGCAATTGACAGTCTAGCTTGTGGAAAAGCGCCTGGGAATGATGGAATACCACCAGAGGTTCTAAAGAGTGGCAAGACAGCTTTACTCCAACCATTGCACGAGATTCTGTCCCTCTGCTGGGAACAGGGCTACATCCCCCAAGACCTAAAGGATGCAAATATAGTGACACTATATAAAAACAAAGGTGATAGGAGTGATTGCAATAATTATCGCGGCATTTCACTCCTTAGTATTGTAGGAAAGACCTTTGCCCGCGTTATACTAAAACGTTTACAAAGCCTAGCATCCCGCGTCTATCCAGAATCTCAGTGTGGTTTCCGGTCCGGTCGGTCTACCATAGACATGGTGTTCTCCATACGACAGCTCCAGGAAAAATGCAGAGAGCAGCAGATGCCACTATACATTGCATTTGTGGACCTTACAAAAGCCTTCGACTTAGTCAGTCGCAACGGGCTATTCCAAATACTGGCAAAAATTGGATGTCCCCCTCACCTACTTGCCATCATCAGACAGTTCCATGAAAATATGCTTGGCACAGTACAGTTCGATGGAGCTAAGTCAGAGGCCTTCCCTGTCAGCAGCGGAGTTAAACAAGGTTGTGTACTCGCACCAACACTCTTCGCAATATTCTTCTCTGTACTTCTTCGATACGCATTCAAGGATAGCAGTGAGGGAATCTGGTTACATACCAGAGCTGATGGAGGACTTTTCAACACTGCCCGCCTCCGAGCCAAGACCAAAACGACGGATGTCCTAATTCGAGAGCTACTATTTGCGGATGATGCGGCACTAACAGCACATACAGAATCTGGTTTGCAACAACTCGTGTCAAGCTTCTCCAATGCCTGCAAAGAATTTGGTCTGCAAATCAGCTTGAAAAAGACAAACATCATGGCCCAAGACACTCGACCTCCTCCTACCATAAATATCGATAATGAAAACTTGGAGGTTGTGGACAGCTTCACCTACTTGGGATCCAAGGTCTCCAATACACTGTCCATTGAAGAAGAAATAAACAGCAGAATTGGCAAGGCAGCCGCAACAATGGCTAAACTAAATAAGCGGGTCTGGCAAAACACCAAGCTAACGGAGAAAACCAAACTGTGCGTCTATCGAGCCTGTGTCATCAGTACACTACTATATGGGAGCGAGACATGGACCACTTATACATCACAAGAGCGTAAGCTTAACAGCTTCCATTTGAGATGCTTGCGCCGCATCCTTGGTATTAAATGGCAAGAAAAAGTACCTAATAGTGAGGTACTAACGCGTGCCAATACCCAAAGCATGTTCTCAATTCTTAGTGAAAGACGCCTGAGGTGGCTAGGACATGTCAAAAGAATGAGCCCCGGCCGCATCCCGAAGGACCTCCTATATGGTGAACTTGCTTCAGGAAAGAGGAAAACAGGTCGCCCACGCTTGCGATTTAAAGATGTCTGTCAAAGGGACATGAAAGCAGTCAAAATACATACAAGTGACTGGGAGTGTAAGGCAGAAGACCGATCTACGTGGCGCACAGTTGTCAAAGAGGGCGTGATAGTAGCCGAGGAGCGAAGAATGGAGGAGGCTGCAGACAGAAGAGCTAGGAGAAAGGCCAAAACATTTGGAAGCACAGAACTCGTGTGTAAAAACTGTGGCAAAGACTGTCACTCAAGGATAGGACTGCACAGTCACTCGAGGAAATGCAACCCAACCCAACGGTGATGCACCATCGTCTCGCGAGACGGAAGGATGCCGGATATAGAGAAAATGAAGCCAAATGACATGTCTAATTTATTTTTTTTTCATTCAATCAAGGCATCTTGCAATCTCGTTGCATCTGAAAGAAGTGCAATAGAAAAATATAAAAATCACATAGCTGACATGCATAGTTTTGTCACGGCCCAAGGTCAAAGGTCGCACGAAAATATAGAGCTTATATAGAGAAAATGACGCCAAATGACATGCCTAAATTTTTAAAAATTTTCATACTATCTAGGACATCTAGCAATCTCGTTACATCTGACAGAAATGCAATATAGAAATCCATAAATCACATAGCTGACATGCATAGTTTTGTCACGGCGCAAGGTCAAAGGTCGCACAAAAATATAGAGCTAAAATAGAGAAAATGACGCCAAATGACATGCCTAAATTTTTTTTATTTTTCATTCAATCCAGCACATCTTGCAATCTCGTTGCATCTGACAGAAGTGCAATAAAAAAAATCTAAAAATCACATAGCTGACTTGCATAGTTTTGTCACGGCGCAAGGTCAAAGGTCGCATAAAAATATAGAACTTATATAGAAAAAAACACCAAATGACATGACTATTTTTTTTTATATTTTTCTTTCAATTCAGGACATCTTGCAATCTCGTTGCATCTGACAGAAGTTCAATAGAAAAATCTAAAAATCACATAGCTGATATGCATAGTTTTGTCACGGCGCAAGGTCAAAAGTCACACAAAAATATAGAGCTTTTATATATAGAAAATGACACCAATTGACATGCCTAAATTTTTAATTATTTTTCATTCAATCCAGGACATCTTGAAATCTCGTTGCATCTGACAGAAGTGCAATAGAAAAATCTAAAAATCACATAGCTGACATGCGAAGATTTGTCACGGCGCAAGGTCAAAGGTCGCACGGATATATAGAGCTTATAGAGAGACATTGACGCCAAATGACATGCCTAAATTTTTTAAAATTTTCAATCAAACCTGGACATCTTGCAATCTCGTTGCATCTGAAAGAAGTGCAATAGAAAAATCTATAATTCACAAACCTAACATGCATAGTTTTGTCACGGCGCAAGGTCAAAGGTCGCACGGATATATAGAGCTTATAGAGAGAAAATGACGCCAAATGACATGCCTAAATTTTTTAAAATTTTCATTCAAACCTGGACATCTTGCAATCTCGTTGCATCTGAAAGAAGTGCAATAGAAAAATCTATAATTCACATACCTGACATGCATAGTTTTGTCACGGCGCAAGGTCAAATGTCGCACAAAAATATAGAGCTTATATAGATAACATGACGCCAAATGACATGCCTAAAGTTTTATTTATTTTTCAATCAATCCAGGACATCTTGCAATCTCGTTGCATCTGACAGAAAAGCAATAGAAAATTCTAAAAAAAACACATAGCTGACATGCATAGTTTTGTTACGGCCCAAGGTTAAAAGTTGCACAAAAATATATATCTTTTAAAGAGAAAATTACCCAAAATTACATGCCTAACATTTTTTTTTAATTCAACCCTGGACATCTTGCAATCTCGTTCCATCTGACAGAAGTGCAATAGAAAAATCTAAAAATCACATAGCTGACATGCATAGTTTTGTCAAGGCGCAAGGTCAAATGTCGCACAAAAATATACAGCTTATAAAGAGAAAATTACCCCAAATTACATAGCTTACATTTTTTAAATTTTTCATTCATTTTTGAACATCTTGCAACCTTGTTGCATCTGACAGAATTGCAATAGAAAAATATGAAAATCACATAGCTGACATTCATAGTTTTTTCAAGGCGCAAGGTCAAATGTCGCACAAAATATAGATCTTATTTAGAGAAAATTACCCCAAATTACATGCCTAACATTTTTTAAATATTTCAATCATTTTAGGACATCTTGCAATCTCGTTCCATCTGACAGAAGTGCAATAGAAAAATCTAAAAATCACATAGCTGACATGCATAGTTTTGTCAAGGCGCAAGGTCAAATGTCGCATAAAAATATACAGCTTACCGGCATCCTTCCGTCTCGCGAGACGATGGTGCATCACCGTTGGGTTGGGTTGCATTTTCTCGAGTGACTGTGCAGTCCTATTCTTGAGTGACAGTCTTTGCCACAGTTTTTACACACGAGTTCTGTGCTTCCAAATGTTTTGGCCTTTCTCCTAGCTCTTCTGTCTGCAGCCTCTTCCATTCTTCGCTCCTCGGCTACTATGACGCCCTCTTTGACAACTGTGCGCCACGTAGATCGGTCTTCTGCCTTGCACTCCCAGTCACTTGTATGTATTTTGGCTGCTTTCATGTCCCTTTGACAGACATCTTTAAATCGCAAGCGTGGGCGACCTGTTTTCCTCTTTCCTGAAGCAAGTTCACCATATAGGAGGTCCTTCGGGATGCGGCCGGGGCTCATTCTTTTGACATGTCCTAGCCACCTCAGGCGTCTTTAACTAAGAATTGAGAACATGCTTTGGGTATTGGCACGCGTTAGGACCTCACTATTAGGCACTTTTTCTTGCCATTTAATACCAAGGATGCGGCGCAAGCATCTCAAATGGAAGCTGTTAAGCTTACGCTCTTGTGATGTATAAGTGGTCCATGTCTCGCTCCCATATAGTAGTGTACTGATGACACAGGCTCGATAGACGCACAGTTTGGTTTTCTCAGTTAGCTTGGTGTTTTGCCAGACCCGCTTATTTAGTTTAGCCATTGTTGCGGCTGCCTTGCCAATTCTGCTGTTTATTTCTTCTTCAATGGACAGTGTATTGGAGACCTTGGATCCCAAGTAGGTGAAGCTGTCCACAACCTCCAAGTTTTCATTATCGATATTTATGGTAGGAGGAGGTCGAGTGTCTTGGGCCATGATGTTTGTCTTTTTCAAGCTGATTTGCAGACCAAATTCTTTGCAGGCATTGGAGAAGCTTGACACGAGTTGTTGCAAACCAGATTCTGTATGTGCTGTTAGTGCCGCATCATCCGCAAATAGTAGCTCTCGAATTAGGACATCCGTCGTTTTGGTCTTGGCTCGGAGGCGGGCAGTGTTGAAAAGTCCTCCATCAGCTCTGGTATGTAACCAGATTCCCTCACTGCTATCCTTGAATGCGTATCGAAGAAGTACAGAGAAGAATATTGCGAAGAGTGTTGGTGCGAGTACACAACCTTGTTTAACTCCGCTGCTGACAGGGAAGGCCTCTGACTTAGCTCCATCGAACTGTACTGTGCCAAGCATATTTTCATGGAACTGTCTGATGATGGCAAGTAGGTGAGGGGGACATCCAATTTTTGCCAGTATTTGGAATAGCCCGTTGCGACTGACTAAGTCGAAGGCTTTTGTAAGGTCCACAAATGCAATGTATAGTGGCATCTGCTGCTCTCTGCATTTTTCCTGGAGCTGTCGTATGGAGAACACCATGTCTATGGTAGACCGACCGGACCGGAAACCACACTGAGATTCTGGATAGACGCGGGATGCTAGGCTTTGTAAACGTTTTAGTATAACGCGGGCAAAGGTCTTTCCTACAATACTAAGGAGTGAAATGCCGCGATAATTATTGCAATCACTCCTATCACCTTTGTTTTTATATAGTGTCACTATATTTGCATCCTTTAGGTCTTGGGGGATGTAGCCCTGTTCCCAGCAGAGGGACAGAATCTCGTGCAATGGTTGGAGTAAAGCTGTCTTGCCACTCTTTAGAACCTCTGGTGGTATTCCATCATTCCCAGGCGCTTTTCCACAAGCTAGACTGTCAATTGCTTTGCTCAGCTCTTCCTGTGTGGGCACGACATCAAGTTCTTCCATGAGTGGCATATCTGGGATGTCATCTAGAGCGGTGCTGGAGACTGTGGTAACTGTTGAATACAATTCCAGATAATGCTCAACCCACCGTTTTAGCTGTGCTGCCTGGTCTTGAATAATTTCTCCATTTTTGGACTTTAGGGGAGCAGCTTTTGACGTCAAGGGGCCCGTTGCCTTTTTGATGTTTTCGTACATGACTTTTGCATTGCCCATGTCTGCAGCTGATTGTATACTGGAACAGAGCTTAAGCCAGTAGGTATTGACACATTTACGTGCAACCTTTTGGGCAAGTGACTTAGCTGTTTTTAAAGCATGCAAATTGTCAGGTGTAGGCTTTTCCTTGTAAGCCATAAGAGCTTTCCTTTTTGCTTCAGTGACGGGTTTCATCTCGTCCCAATGTTCATCAAACCAGTCCGTGTTTTTGTGAGATTTTTTGCCAAAGGCTTGTATTGCGGATGTATAGATTGTGTCTCTCAGTTGCGTCCATTTGGAGTCAATGGTGACGCATGGGGACATCTTTGAGAGACTTTCCTTCACCTTGTCTTTGAACAGCTGCGCTATCGCAGGGTCTTTCATGCAGGAGGTATTGATGCGTGGACTTCCCTTTTTCTTTGTGTGGTACGAGTTTTTCCTCATTATTCGTACTTTGCTGGCGACAAGGGAATGATCCGTGTCACAGTCGGCACTGTGATAGCTGCGAGTGAGTAGGACGCTAGCTAGTTGTGCACGCCTGGTGATAATGAGGTCCAGCTGGTGCCATTGGTGGGATCGAGGGTGTCTCCAAGATACTTGATGTATATCCTTGCACTTGAAGAAAGTGTTGGTCACACACAAGCCTCGTGAGCAGCACAATTCCAGAAGCCTTTGTCCATTTTCATTTAACTTTCCTCTTCCAAATAGTCCAAGGCAGGTGGGCCAGGCTTCGTGGTCGCTCCCCACTCTAGCATTGAAATCTCCTAGGAGATAGATTGCCTCGTCTTTGTGGATGCTGGCTATTGCCTGGTCTAACGCTCCATAGAACTGGTCCTTCTCTTCCGGAGTTGAATAGAGTGTTGGGGCATACACACTAAGAATGTTTGCTGGGCCCGCAGTTGTTCTGAGTCTTAGAGTGAGGATCCTCTCCGTGCCTGATGACGGTGGTTCAATGGATGGTAGAAGAGTGTTTTTAACAGCGAAACCCACACCATGCTGTCTAGGTTCGTCTTTTGGTCTGCCTTGCCAGAAGAAGGTGTAATTGGCCTCTTTGAGTGAACCGTTGTCTGGGAGCCTGGTCTCCTGAAGGCATGCTATGTCAATCTTTAGCCTTTTAAGTTCTCTATCGATTATTCCTGTCTTCCGTGTGTCGTTTATGGACTGCAGATCATCAGTGATGCCGGGACACATAGTCCTAACGTTCCAGCTAGCGATTCGAAGAGCTGGGGTCTTCTTTTTCTTTTTTGTATTTCTTGGTGCAGGGCTTAGTGGCCCACTTGTTGAGTGGTACTCTAATCTCCACGCACCCAGTGGAGAAGGCAGGCCATGACGGGATAGCACCTATTTGGCTGGGGGCTGCCCAGTTTGGGGCGGGCGGTAGCTATCCAGTGAGACATTGGTAGTCTCTCCCACCGTCGGAAGCAGCCCCTGGCGCCTAGCTCTACGTCAATTGAGCTTTGGCTTATAACCGGTAACTGCTGCTTCCCGTGTTTTGTCGACACCTTGCGGCGACGCTGGAGTGTCCTCTCCAGAGGTGATGCAAGCCTGGGCGGGTATTATGGAGAATTAGCTGCTGCCCATACAGCATATCCCCCCTCTCCACGTCAATGGTGTAACCAAGGGAACGACTTGCGTCGATGCAGCTTGGCTGCCATTGGCGTCGCAGGAGCTGCCGGTATGTACATAAGTCTTATGTATAGACCGCCTGTAGGTGCTCCAATTCCTGATTTTCTTTCAGGGTTTACTCCCTTAGCCTTTCCCGCAAGGCAGGTATAGCCGCAAGGCAGCGGAGGATTTGTATTCGGAGTTTCCTACTCCTAGATGAACTACCAGCCAAGGTTTTAACGAGCATCATCTACCCATAGGGGTGCCAGAACCCTATATATACAGCTTATAAAGAGAAAATTACCCCAAATTACATAGCTAACATTTTTTAAATTTTTCATTCATTTTTGAACATCTTGCAATCTTGTTGCATCTGACAGAATTGCAATAGAAAAATATGAAAATCACATAGCTGACATGCATAGTTTTGTCACGGCGCAAGGTAAAATTTCGCAAAAAAATATAAAGAACTTATATAGAGAAAATTACCCAAAATTACATGCCTAATATTTTTTTATTTTTTATTCAAACCAAGACAACTTGCAATCTCGTTGCGTCTGACAGAAGTGCAATAGAAAAATTTTAAAAAACACATAGCTGACATGCATAGTTTTGTCACGGCGCAAGGTCAAAAGTCGCAGAAAAATATAGAGCATATATAGAGAAAATTTCCCCAAATTACATGCCTAATTTTTCTTTTATTTTTCATTCACTCCAGGACATCTTGCAATCTCGTTCCATCTGACAGAAGTGCAATAGAAAAATCTAAAAATCACATAGCTGACATGCATAGTTTTGTCACGGCGCAAGGTCAAGAGTCGAACTAAAATTTAGAGCTTATATAGAGAAAAATACCCCAAATTACATCCCTTAAATTTTTTTAAATTTTTCATTCAATCCAGCAAATCTTGCAATCTCGTTGCATCTGACAGAAGTGCAATAGAAAAATCTAAAAATCGCATAACTGACATGCATAGTTTTGTCACGGCGGAAGGTCAAAATTCGCAAAAAAATAAAATAAAACTGATATACAGAAAATTACCCCAAATTACATGCCTAAAATTTTTTTATCTTTTATTCAAACTAGGACATCTTGCAATCTCGTTGCATCAGACAGAAGTTCAATAGAAAAATCTAAAATTCACATAGCTGACATGCATAGTTTTGTCACGTCGCAAGGTCAAAAAGCGCACAAAAATAAAGAGCGTATATATGGAAAATTACCCCAAATAACGTGCGAAACATTTATTTTTTTTCCATTCAATCCAGGACATCATTCTATCTCGTTGCATCTGACAGAAGTGCAATAGAAAAATCTAAAAATCACATAGCTGACATGCATAGTTTTGTCACGGCGCAAGGTCAAAAGTCGCACAAAAATATAGAGGATATATAAAGAAAATTACCCACAATTACATGCCTAACATTTAATTTTTATTTTTTATTAAATCAAGGACGTCCTGCAATCGCCTTGCATCTGATAGACGTGCCATAGAAAAATCTAAAAATCACATAGCTGACATGCATAGTTTTGTCACTGCGCAAGGTCAAATGTCGCACAAAAATATAGTGCATATATTAATAAAATTACCCCAAATTACATGCCTAAAATTTTTATTTTTTTTCATTCAATCCAGGACATCTTGCAATCTCGTTGCATCTGACAGAAGAGCAATAGAAAAATCTAAAAAATCATATAGCTGACATGCATAGTTTTGTCACGGCGCATGGTCAAAATTCGCAAAAAAATATAGAGCTTATATAGAGAAAATTACACCAAATTAAATGCCAAACATTATTTTTATTTTTCATTCAATCCAGGACATCTTGCAATCTCGTTGCATCTGACAGAAGTGCAATGGAAAAATCTAAAAATCACATAGCTGACATGCATAGTTTTGTCACGGCGCAAGGTCAAAAGTCGCACAAAAATATAGAGCATATACAGAGAAAATTACCCAAAATTACATGCCTAACATTTATTTTTTATTTTTCATTCAATCCATGACGTCCTGCAATCGCCTTGCACATGATAGACGTGCAATAGAAAAAGCCAAAAATCACATAGCTGACATGCATAGTTTTGTCTAGGCGCAAGGTTAACAGGTGCACAAAAATATATATCTTTTATAGAGAAAATTACCCAAAATTACATGCCTAACATTTTTTAATTTTTCATTCAAACCAGGACATCTTGCAATCTTGTTGCATCTGACAGAAGTGCAATAGAAAAATCTGAAAATCACATAGCTGACATGCATAGTTTTGTCCCGGCACAAGGTCAAATGTCGAACAAAAATATAGAGCATATATAGAGAAAATTACCCCAAATTCATTGCTAAATTTTTTTTCATTCAATCCAGGAAATCTTGCAATCTGGTTGCATCTGACAGAAGTGCAATAGAAAAATCTAAAAATCACATAGCTGAAATGCATAGTTTTGTCAACGCGCAAGGTAAAAATTCGCAAAAAAAAAAAAAGAAAAAGAACTTATATAGAGAAAATTACACAAAATTACATGCATAATTTTTTTTTTAATGTTTCATTCATTTAAGGACATCTTGCAATCTTCTTGCATCTGACAGAAGTGCAATAGAAAAATCTAAAAATCACATAGTTGACATGCATAGTTTTGTCTAGGCGCAAGGTCAAATGTCGCACAAAAATAAAGAGCATATATTAAGAAAATTTCCCCAAATTACATGCCTAAAATTTATTTTTTATTTTTCATTCAATCCAGGACATCTTGCAATCTCGTTGCATCTGACAGAGGTGCAATAGAAAAATCTAAAAATCACATAGCTGACATGCATTAATTTTGTCACGGCGCATGGTCAAAATTCGCAAAAAAATATAGAGCTTATATAGAGAAAATTACACCAAATTAAATTCCAAACATTTTTTTTATTTTTCATTCAATCCAGTACATCTTGCAATCTCGTTGCATCTGACAGAAGTGCAATAGAAAAATCTAAAAATCACATAGCTGACATGCATAGTTTTGTCACGGCGCAAGGTAAAATGTCGACAAAAATATAGAGCATATATAGAGAAAATTACCCAAAATTACATGCCTAACATTTATTTTTTATTTTTCATACAATCCAGGACATCCTGCAATCGCCTTGCATCTGATAGACATGCAATAGATAAATCCAAAAATCACATAGCTGACATGCATAGTTTTGTCACGGCCCAAGGTTAAAAGTTGCACAAAAATATATATCTTTGAAAGAGAAAATTACCCCAAATTACATGCCTAATATTTTTTTTATTTTTCATTCAAACCAGGACATCTTGCAATCTCGTTGCATCAGACAGACGTGCAATAGAAAAATCTGAAAATCACATAGCTGACATGCATAGTTTTGACACGGCGCAAGGTAAAACGTTGCACAAAAATAGATATCTTTTATCGAGCAAATTACCCCAAATTACATGCCTAACATTTTTTATATTTTTCATTCAATTTAGGACATCTTGCAATCTCGTTGCATCAGACAGAAGTTCAATAGAAAAATCTAAAAATCACATAGCTTACATGCATAGTTTTGTCACGGCGTAAGGTCAAATGTCGCACAAAAATATAGAGCTTATATTGAGAAAATGACCCCAAATTACATGCCTAGCATTTTTTTATTTTTTTTTCAATCCAGGTCATCTTGCAATCGTTTTGCATCTGACAGAAGTGCAATAGAAAAATCGAAAAATCACATAGCTAACATGCATAATTTTGTCACGGCGCAAGGTAAAAAGTCGAACAAAAATATAGAGCTTATATGAGAAAATTACCAATTGGTAGTTCGCCAATGTAAGCTAGCTATTGTTAGTTATTATTACACTTGTAAAAAAATATATATTTTTTTCTAATGCGTTGTTGGATTTTTCTTTTAATCATTTCATTATCATTTGGATTACATTCTCATTTCGTCGACATTAAAACTCTCAAGTGGCACTGGAATGACTTGAAATATGTTGCACTCTGTATAAGAAAAGGAAAGACGTCGAGAGGGGTATATTATTGCACCCTAACATTTCAAATGTAAGTGTGAAGTAGTTTAGTTTAGTGTCAAGTGTGCTTCACTTTTTCTCACTATGAAAGTTCAAAAGCAGCCTTCCAAACAGGTTTTCGCACGAATAGACTCGGCTGTCCATAGATTGGACGTCGTATTTAAGCATGAACGTATTTTAGATAGACCCCTCTCACGAAATTGTTTTCATTCGAGTTTTCTAAACCTCGGAATAGATATGAATGGATATATAATAGCGTTTTAGTTTGTGTTAACATGAAATATATTTATATAGTAATGGTTAATAACATGTACAGTACATACATACACCAGTACAACTTATTCTAACATTAAAAATTCCTTGCCGCCATTTAGGGTGTCTCGTTTTCATTCTGTATTATGTTGTAAACAAGTAAAAATTGCGGTTGAAATTAAGAAATTGAGTATCGTTTGGGATTTCTTTGAATTAAAAGTACTTTGGTGGAATTAAATTCATTCATTTTGTTTATCCTTTTAAACTTAAATATGCATTGTTTTTTAATTACTTACTTTTGTGATTAAAAATCCTTCTTGTTATGGGGGGCACGGGACTGACACCTTGGTATACTCCCCTTTTTAGCCAAGTGTTGACCAAATCCGCATCCGCATTCGAATCCGACGGGTTTATATTTGCCAAATCCGAATCCGACGGATGCGGATTTTCATCAGCTCCGTCACATCCCTAATTATTAGTAATATTAAATTTTTTAAAAATAGGATGCTCCTTTGGGGGTACCCTTCAAGTGGGGGCCCGGGGGGACTTTCAAATTTGGACCCCCTCTCCTCCCATAGCTACGCCACTGAAAACAGGTGCTGTTTAGCTAAACCAAGGGTCTCCAAACTTTTCTGCCGGAGGGCCGCGTTAACTGTCAAACAGCAGTTTGGGGGCCGACTACTAATCCCCAACTACTAAGTTTTGTGGTGAACTACAGGTACAAATATAATCCTTTTTTTAGATTAAAAGGTCTCCAGGGGCCGGATGAGAGGACCTCGCAGGCCGCATCTGGCCCAAGGGCCGTAGTTTGGAGACCCCTGACCTAAAGGCATATCGAAGTAACATAACTTACTTTTATAAAATTTTCAGGCCTAGGGCAGACAGTTCCTCTGCATCAATCTTCTCACTCAGTAGTACATATCAAAACTATAAAAAAAAATTCTAAAATTTTGAAAACCCAATTTATTTTGGAAGAGAAATGTAAAAATATCAAGATGTTCAGCCACATTTCACTTTGTTTCCTGAATTTCTTGTTGGAACTTCTCAAACAGATATTTTACGTTTTTTTATAAATGTTTTCTGCTTTACAATCCGGCAACATTCAATGACAAAACAACTTACTAACTCTTCCTGAAGTGAACTTGTCAATAAATTCATTTACAATCACATCATTTATTCAATTCTTGTTTATCATCAACAAAAATTTCTGATAAAAGAAAAAAAAATCCAGTCTTTTAATTCAACTTTTTATATTTTATTATTTACATCAGCATGAGAGTAAAAAAAATGTGGACGGAGATGCAGCATGTATGAGTTAGTAGGACGCAATATTCTTCTGTTAAGAAGGAGAGTCTCTAATAGATCAGCCAACAAGTTAACAAAAACTTTACAACCCAAATATCTTTCACAAACACAGCTGAGCATCTCACACAGAAATCCTTACAACACTTCAAGATGTATAGTGAGGCAGATATGAGCATCTCACACAGAAATCCTTACACCACTTCAAGAGTGACAGTGAGGCAGATATGAGCATCTCACACAGAAATCCTTACACCACGTCAAGATGTATAGTGAGGCAGTTATGAGCATCTCACACAGAAATCCTTACACAACGTCAAGATGTATAGTGAGGCAGATATGAGCATCTCACACAGAAATCCTTACACCACGTCAAGATGCATAGTGAGGCAGATATGAGCATCTCACACAGAAATCCTTACACCACTTCAAGAGTGACAGTGAGGCAGTTATGAGCATCTCACACAGAAATCTTTACACCACTTCAAGAGTGACAGTGAGGCAGATATGAGCATCTCACACAGAAATCCTTACACCACGTCAAGAGTGACAGTGAGGCAGATATGTGAGCATCTCACACAGAAATCCTTACACCACGTCAAGAGTGACAGTGAGGCAGATATGAGCATCTCACACAGAAATCCTTACACCACTTCAACAGTGACAGTGAGGCGGACACACGCAGGTCACTGGTCATGTTTACTTAGTTTGCAGGACCAAAGAATATGTTATAAGACCTTTGTATGTTAATAGCCAAAAATAATAATTTTGACCATGAAAGTAATTTGATTGATGGCTTTGACCAGCTTGGTAACTCTTTGAACCTAATTTGACTCCACTTACAGGAGCAAAAACACAAATCAATATATTTGTCTTCTTTTACAAAACAATAAATTATTAAAATATGTTGAGGTCTTTATAGAGTCATATTCCTTATCTGACTTTGTCATTTATGTGACTGTCAGATTATTATTTATGATACTTTAAGACTTTCATAAAAACTTTCTTTTGTTTTAACACACAGTTATAATATAATTGCTAGAGTTAGAATTGCACACTTGCCATTTTATAAAAAATACATGCTATCACCATTGCACAATTAATTGTATAAAACTGTATTTTTTTCAAGCAACTATGTTTAAAATAACAAACAATTATCAAAATCAATTATTTGATTAGATAGCTCATCTTTAGTTTAGAAAAACACAATATCATACATAAAAAAACAAAAGTTGTCATAGAGATTCAAAGTTGGAAATTAACTCTCAGCTACAAGAGTGACATCACTGGTCTCATGCACTACATGGATGGCTGAACAGTGCAGCTAGTGAGTTGGGAGAGGGGGGATGAGGATAGGGGGATGGGG
>MUZC01001083.1:1079185-1101408 GCA_002072015.1 Radix auricularia | reverse complement strand
TAGAGAACTATGCTAGTCATACCAACCTGTTGTGAGGTCAGCTAGAGAACTATGCTTGTCATACCAACCTGTTGTGAGGTCAGCTAGAGAACTATGCTAGTCATACCAACCTGTTGTGAGGTCAGCTAGAGAACTATGCTAGTCATACCAACCTGTTGTGAGGTGAGCTAAAGGTAGAGAACTATGCTAGTCATACCAACCTGTTGTGAGGTCAGCTAAAGGTAGAGAACTATGCTAGTCATACCAACCTGTTGTGAGATGAGCTAAGGGTAGAGAACTACGCTAGTCATACCAACCTGTTGTGAGGTCAGCTAAAGGTAGAGAACTATGCTAGTCATACCAACCTGTTGTGAGGTCAGCTAGAGAACTACGCTAGTCATACCAACCTGTTGTGAGGTCAGCTAAAGAATTATGCTACTCATACCAACCTGTTGTGAGGTCAGCTAGAGAACTACACTAGTCATACCAACCTGTTGTGAGATGAGCACAGCTAAATTAACTTGGGCTGTAGCAACAGAGGGATGGTTGGCCCCAAAGGCTTTCTCTCTGATCTCTATGGCCTGTCTGTACAAGGGCTCGGCTTTGTCATATTTACCCTGGTTCAAAGTGTTGAGTGATGTATAAAGTATGATGTGACTATACATACACGCTATGATGTAACTATGCATACACGCTATGATGTGATTATACTTACAAGTCATGATGTGACTATTGACTATACAATACATACAAGTTATGATGTGACTATACATGTGACTATACATACACACTATGATGTGATTATACTTACAAGTTATGATGTGACTATTGACTATACAATACATACAAGTTATGATGTAACTATTGACTATACAATACATACAAGTTATGATGTGACTATACATGTGATTATACATACAAGTTAAGATGTGACTTTACAATACTTACAAGTTATGATGTGACTATACATACAAGTTATGATGTGACTATACATACAAGTTAAGATGTGACTATACATACATGTTATGATGTGACTATACATGTGACTATACATACAAGTTATGATGTGACTATATATACAAGTTAAGATGTGACTATACAATACTTACAAGTTATGATGTGACTATACAATACTTACAAGTTATGATGGGACTATACATACATGTTATGATGTGACTATACATACAAGTTATGATGTGACTATACATACAAGTTATGATGTGACTATACATACAAGTTATGATGTGTCTATACATACAAGTTATGATGTCACTATACAATACTTACAAGTTATGATGTGACTATACATACAAGTTATGATGTGACTATACATACAAGTTATGATGTGACTATACATACAAGTTATGATGTGAGTATACATACAAGTTATGATGTGACTATACATACAAGTTATGATGTGACTATACATACAAGTTATGATGTGACTATACATACAAGTTATGATGTGACTATGCATAAAAGTTATGATGTGACTTTACATACAAGTTATGATGTGACTATACCATACATACAACGATCAACAACTAATAAAGTCATCATGACCCAGACAACACTAAAGTCATCATGACCCAGACAACACTATAGTCATCATGACCCAGACAACACTAAAGTCATCATGACCCAGACAACACTAAACTCATCATGACCCAGACAACACTAAAGTTATCATGACCCAGACAACACCAAAGTCATCATGACCCAGACAACACTAATTCCTTTGGTTCTTGCCACCTTACCACTTCTAAATAAACAAACACAAGCTTCAAACTTCAAAAACACAGCATCACTGCTTTGGAATTTTCTGCCAGAACACAAATCATATTTTCAAAAACGATCTTTAACATCATCCAGAGAAGAGTGACTTATGTCAAATTTACTGTTTTACAGAAATTACCTACTCACTCATTATGGTCTAACTCTTTTACAACCTATTTCTCTTTCTTGATTCATCTGACCCCTCTTTTTTTCCCCTTTGTATATGTTCTATGAACATTTGGTATGTATATATACCTGTACAACAATGGTGTGCAGCAGTCTAGAATTACAGCACAGAAAATTTTGTACAAAATATTGCACAAAAAATGGATGCTGTGCAACTTTGCACGCAAGTTGTTTTACTTTGCATAAGTCCAACCAATCTTAGATGGAAAATTATAGTTCAATAGATGCCGGCTGACAACAACCAATCTTACATGGAACATTGCAGTGCAATAGATGCCGGCTGGCAACAACCAATCTTACATGGAACATTGCAGTGCAATGGATGCCGGTTGGTAACAACCAATCTTACATGGAACATTGCAGTGCAATAGATGCCGGCTGGCAACAACCAATCCATTTGACATTGAGAACATGTAACAATGGAAATTTGGGAACAAAAGTTGTCAATAGAGTGATGGTGAGTTTACTAACCAAAAGAGTGTCATTGATGGCTAACAATTGAACTGTCCATGGTATTTACCTGCAACTTGTATAACCTGGCCAGGTGGTTGATGATGCTGGCCACCCCTGGGCTGTCTGGACTCTGGTGCTGGGGACAAAGAAGATTTTAGACTTGATCAGAATATCAGGATTTATGATGTGATTACACAACACAGCACAACAAGAGATGTGGACAGACTATGAAATTAGAAAAACTCAAACAGTGGAGTGGTCATTTATTTATAAATAACAGATAGGAGATTCTCTTTCTTATTCACTGACCATTAAGTCTTGTTAAAAGGCAGCAAATTTTTTAAGAACCACAACACAAACATATGATTTTCTGGAATAAAATCTAATTATGAAGTAACTGCATAACTTGACCAACACCAAGTACCTTCCTTCTAATGTGAAGAGCTCTATCATAAAGGGGCTCAGCCTTGTCGTACATCTTGTTGTCGTTGTACAAGGCGGCCAGGTTATTCAGGGATGAGGCCACGTCCAAGTGGTCTGGTCCTAAGATGGACTTTCTCATCTCAAGAGATCGCTTGAAAAAAGACTCGGCCACACTGTAGAAGAAAATCTTTCTATATCTATCACCTAAAGTCCATCTAAGGGATTTGATAACTGTCTGCAACCAACGTTATCAGCACACAATAATAACAGACTCTACTCACTCCAAGGTTGATGGGTTTTACAACAAGGTTAACAGAAATATAAAAACAAATGAAATCAATGTATTGTCAAATAATTTAATTATTCAAATGGAGAGCTCGAACTAAGAGCTAATAGAGATAATTTTATGGTGACCATCCCTTATCCCATTTTTGTTCTGTTCTTTTTTTCTACAGAGAAACTTGTGTATGCTGCTTCACTTGCCCCATAGACCAGCATGGTCTGATAGTGAGATTCACTTGCCCCATAGACCAGCATGGTCTTATAGGTAGCTTCACTTGCCCCATAGACCAGCATGGTCTGATAGTGAAATTCACTTGCCCCATAGACCAGCATGGTCTTATAGGTAGCTTCACTTGCCCCATAGACCAGCATGGTCTGATAGGTAGCTTCACTTGCCCCATAGACCAGCATGGTCTGATAGGTAGCTTCACTTGCCCCATAGACCAGCATGGTCTTATAGGTAGCTTCACTTGCCCCATAGACCAGCATGGTCTGATAGGTAACTTCACTTGCCCCATAGACCAGCAAGGTCTGATAGGTAGCTTCACTTGCCCCATAGACCAGCATGGTCTGATAGGTAGCTTCACTTGCCCCATAGACCAGCATGGTCTGAGGTAGCTTCACTTGCCCCATAGACCAGCATGGTCTGATAGGTAGCTTCACTTGCCCCATAGACCAGCATGGTCTGATAGGTAGCTTTACTTGCCCCATAGACCAGCATGGTCTGATAGGTAGCTTCACTTGCCCCATAGACCAGCATGGTCTGATAGGTAGCTTCACTTGCCCCATAGACCAGCATGGTCTTATAGGGAGCTTATCTTGCCCCATAGACCAGCATGGTCTTATAGGGAGCTTATCTTGCCCCATAGACCAGCATGGTCTTATAGGTAGCTTCACTTGCCCCATAGACCAGCATGGTCTGAAAAGGAAATCAATTGTTTTTTACTAATCCACTCGTAAAATGTTGAAAAATACCAAATTTTCAATAGTAATCCTAAAAAATTACATTTTTAGAGCTAACCAGTAACTTGGTAAGTTATTTACATGGTTAGCCAGTAAATGGGTAAGTTAGTAACCTAGTAAGTCAGTAATTAGGTAAGTTAGTAAATGGGTAAGTTAGTGTAAGCTAGTAAGTCAGTAATCAGGTAAGTTAGTAAATGGGTAAGATAGTGTAAGCTAGTAAGTCAGTAATCAGGTAAGTTAGTAAATGGGTAAGTTAGTGTAAGCTAGTAAGTCAGTAATCAGGTAAGTTAGTAAATGGGTAAGTTAGTAACCTAGTAAGTCAGTAATCAGGTAAGTTAGTAAATGGGTAAGTTAGTAACCTAGTAAATCAGTTATCAGGTAAGTCTTACTAACCCAAACATCAAGTAATTCAATAGTTGAGTAAACCAGTAATAGAGTAAACCATTAATTTGACTAAATATTGAAACTTACTCTGTGTTATTCTGTAGGTAGTTCAACACTCCAAGCTCGTTTAAGGAGCGGGCCAAGTCTGTAGAGTCTGGCCCTAAAACTAACTCCTCCAACTGAAGAGCTCTCCTTTGTAGAGGGTCAATACCGGACTCTCCCTAATGTTGAAAAGTAAAAGATATTGCAGCTTTCAGAACTAAACAAAAAAGTCCTTCTGTAAAGAAAAAATGATTTTTGACAGAAGAAGAAATTTCAAAGACCATTCCGCACAAATGACATGAATTCTTATAATGGAGATTATGTCTTTTAGTTAAAACTATAAAATGTTGGGTGTTGTTTTTGTTTTGTTTTTTGCTGTAGAAGAGACAGTTTGTTTACTTACATTTTGCCCCCTCGGAGTTCTCATTTTCTTCTTGATGGCAAAAGCTCTTTTTCTCAATGGGTGGGCCAAGTCATGTCTGCAGTTAAAATTTAAAGTTAATAAAGGAGCAGAACACAATAATATATATTTGAGTTTTACTAGCTATTTAGTGTGGCAATATCAATTGAAGAAGACATGAGAGGTTGTATTTTTTAATTCTTAAAATTATTCTAATGGAATGATTGATATAAAGGATTAGTTTTATTGTGAATGTTACAAACTTGACAAAAAGATTCACCACTGACATATGGGCAGTGGTTTTTCCTGTCTTTTTGTTATTTTGAGAGAATTCTAGTAGAGCTCTCATTATATTTTGTTAGAAGGTAAACAAATCTAAAAATTACCCAACTGACTAGTGTTATGTTTCACATATAAAACTGCCCATCTACCAGCCCATATATTCTAATCAAACAAACTAAACTCTCAACTGACTTGTCTTGTTTCTGGTATAAAACTGCCAGTGCGTCCAGCTCCTTGGCCACCATTGGGTGGTCAGCACCGAGTGTGTTCTGGCAGATCTCCAGGGCATGACGGTACAAGTTCTCGGCAGTCGTGTATTTCCCCCACTGGGCATGGAGTCCGGCAAGCTGGTGTAGTGACCTAGCAACCAGGGGGTCATCAGGGTCAAGGTCTGTCTCTCTTATCTCTAGTGCCCTCTGCAAGGCTGGAAGAGCCTAAACAAACGCACAGAGAAATGAGATTTTATTGTTAAGCAGAACATTCTTTGTATGCTTTGGTACTCATTAAACAAATAGAGATTGTATATCTCTTAATGCGCCAAAGACGATTTACCTTTTTTTACCAAAGCGCGATAATACGTGCCTCTTCAGTGCGTGAAAAATGATGTTTTCAACTTTTGGCAAGGCGGCTGTTTCCCTTGCTAGTGTTATCGTTCAATTTGCGAAGTTTTTGGTAGATTTTAAGGGTTTTTTTCAAAGATGCGATTTTGCTACACTTTATTATTAAAATAAAAGTAATAAACTACATGTAAAAATAGTTTTAAACTCAAGACAATCTTTTGGATAGGTAAAATAACAATTCTTATTTTAAAAGATGAAGTCAGTATGACAATAATATTATAAATACATTTTGAGCAATTTTCTAAATTTCATAACCAGTTGATCGCAATTCGGAAATTTCTTACGGGACTGTGGCGGAAGTTTTCTGAAAATGTTATGGCGCATTAAGAGTTAAAGTCATTAAAAAATGTGAGATTGTATATACCGTATATACTCGCTCTATAGCCAATTCATTCATAAGCTACCCCCCCCCCCCTTTTGCTAGAGAAAAGTATAAAAAGTGTGTAACCTGCTTGTAAAACGACCCCCCAAAAATAATAGGACAATGTAAACACAATGGTAAACATCTTTTAAAAGTGCAAGCTAAATCAGTCATTATGATTGTTTACTTTGTACTACCAATCTTTGTCTTTGTGCTTTTTGTTAGGCAAGAGATATTGGCAATTTTTTTTCTTTGGTAAAAGTGGTGAAAGCGCATATATTAAAATTCGTTGTTGAACACAAAACTTGTAAAACAAGTTATTAAAACATTCACAAAAATAAATAAAGTGAAAAAAATAAGTTAAGTGCAGATGTTTAATAATATTTTATAGCTTCTGGTAGAGCAGTCAAATCTTGTAGAAAAGGACCTTGATGATCTAAAATAACACCAATATTTAATGTACATGCAGAAATCACTTATGTCTGCTCGTAAACCGACCCTCCAATTTTAGGTCTTTTTTAGAACAAGTATATATGGTAGTTATTAAACAAATAGTGATTGCATTTAGCTACAAGGAAAATAACACCCATCATGTACTGACCTGAGGTAAAAGGCCAAGGTCCCTAAAGAATCATCCCAAGGTTTCATTTAACACCCATCATGTACTGACCTGAGGTAAAAGGCCAAGGTCCCTAAAGAATCGTCCCAAGGTTTCATTTAACACCCATCATGTACTGACCTGAGGTAAAAGGCCAAGGTCCCTAAAGAATCGTCCCAAGGTTTCATATAACACCCATCATGTACTGACCTGAGGTAAAAGGCCAAGGTCCCTAAAGAATCGTCCCAAGGTTTCATTTAACACCCATCATGTACTGACCTGAGGCAAAAGGCCAAGGTCCCTAAAGAATCGTCCCAAGGTTTCATATGTTTCAGCCACTTTGAGTAGACTCATGTTTTTATGAGATGCCACTGAGAGGAGAAAAAAACAGTCCACCATATTTTTATGTGACTAATTGATACTTAAAACAAATAGCTCACATTTTGGTTTCATACTGAAAATTATAATTTTTTAAAATGTAATTTATTATTGGTCTAAAATAATATTTTATGATAAAAACTTAATTAGATTTGAAAAATGAATTGTACAAAAAAAATATACTGACAATAATAAAGTTTAGGGGAGGTTACTCTTACATACTTTCATAATTTTTGGCAGCAGTGAAGTAGGCATCGGCCATTCTCTCCTTGTCCCACTCCACAGTCTGCCAGTAGCTGAGCAGCTCAGAGCTTCTACCCCTGACAACAGACAAATGTCTGATAAGAACTTCTACCCCTGACAACAGACAAATGTCTGATAAGAACTTCTACCCCTGACAACAACAGACAAATATCTGATAAGAACTTCTACCCCTGACAACAACAGACAAATATCTGATAAGAAATTCTACCCCTGACAACAACAGACAAATATCTGATAAGAACTTCTACCCCTGACAACAACAGACAAATATCTGATAAGAACTTCTACCCATTACAACAACAGAAAAATATCTGATCAGACTGTTGATGATAAATTTAATATTGTACAGTCTGATTTCAATGCTGATATCTCTGTTTGAAATTTGAACCATTTTTGACAAAAATAATAAACACATATATTGGTATTGTGATGTATTAATATTATATTTATAATAAAATATGATTTGAAATGTACAAAACAAAAAACTATAAATGTAGATGTAAATATTACAATGCTACATGACAGATCAACACTTTATTGGTTTTTGTTTTTAATTTTGGTGAAAAAATGTTATGCAGCCAAAGTATAATTTGGATTTTCCAGGGTCTCACATATTTAAGTGAGCTGTGTAAAATTGTATCACACATGATATTGGCTACCATAAATGACTTTCCTCTACATTTAAAGGCTCTCTATAATATGTGTGGCTTTCACAAGACATACAAGAAAATATGTTAACTTTACGTAGACATCAGTTTCTTATTTCAATATAACTTGACATCCCCTACGTCTTACTTGGCACACATTTGCTGAAAGACTCCGAGATCCAAGATACATTTTTCCAACTGCTCCTTGTTGCCAGTTTGGCTGACCAACCAAGGGAGCTCATCCACAGCTCTGCTTGAAACCTTGCCAGGCCTTAAACCAAAAGAATTAGATTTAATGTAGGCTCATTCAACAGGTTGTTGTGATGGGAGTTCAAGTTTTTGTTCATTCAGACTATGGAAGTTTCGACAACTCTGCTACGTATTATGTTTGTAGTTGCTTGGTGTTATTACAGGCACGTAATAACATAGATTCAAAATGTCAAGGAATCGCAGCTACATATTCTCTAGCAATGGTAACACTAATAAACCTAATAATCTTCTAGCACCTGTTTGTGTACATTATTCTACCGAACATGTTACTAAACCAAGCATCTGTTGGAAGTAACGTATCAGTGTTACTGAACATGTTACTAACCCAAGCATCTGTTGGAGGTAACGTATGCTACTAGCCCAAGCATATGTTGGAGGTAACGTATGCTACTAACCCAAGCATCTGTTGGAAGTAACGTATGCTACTAGCTCAAGCATCTGTCGGAAGTAACGTATGCTACTAACCCATGCATCTGTTAGCGGTAACGTATGTTACTAACCCAAGCATCTGTCGAAAGTAACGTATGCTACTAACCCATGCATCTGTTAGCGGTAACATATGCTACTAACCCAAGCATCTGTTGGAAGTATCGTATGCTACTAACCCAAGCATCTGTTGGAAGTAACGTATGCTACTAACCCAAGCATCTGTTAGTGGTAACGTATGCTACTAACCCAAGCATCTGTTGGAAGTATCGTATGCTACTAACCCAAGCATCTGTTGGAAGTACCGTATGCTACTAACCCAAGCATCTGTTGGAAGTAACGTATGCTACTAACCCAAGCATCTGTTGGAAGTAACGTATCAGCGTTTGCCTCGTTTCTCTCAGGTTTTCTTTCTTGTCTTTGAACAGATATTCATACACTGCCTCTTGAGCCTGGTATCAAAATAAATTTTATGTTGTCTTTATGATAAAAAAAAAATCAGGGGATTGTGGTCCAATTTTATTTAGTTATTTATTCATTCTCTACACTTTGGTGAAAGAAATATTTGCAGCTTTGGATATTAAATAATTAAGAAGGCTTTGCTCAAATTTTCTAAACTCTTTTATTATATTTTCAATGGATGTAGCTTTAGTTGTACTGTCCAAGACAGAGAAATGCATGGCTCGAACAAAAACGTCTTAAAATATTTCAGCTTCAATTCATTAGACAAAAGAATTGGCTGACCTATAATTTAAGTATCCGCCCATGTCATCTTTTTAAAAACTGGCCTTCTTTTAATTTATGGAATATTGGCCCAACTCATTAAAAAATATTAGTCTAATGGTTCACAAAGTAATTGTTCAGCTGTTGATGGAAGCTTTGCCTACCTGACGAAAGCATTGCCTACCTGATGGAAGCTTTGCCTACCTGATGAAGCCTTGCCTGCCTGATATAAGCTTCGCCTACCTGGTGGAAGCTTTGCCTACCTGGTAGAACCTTTGCCTACCTGGTGGAAGCTTTGCCTACCAGGTGGAACCTTTGCCTACCTGGTGGAAGCTTTGCCTACCAGGTGGAAGCTTTGCCTACCTGGTAGAACCTTTGCCTACCTGATGGAAGCTTTGCCTACCAGGTGGAAGCTTTGCCTACCAGGTGGAAGCTTTGCCTACCTGGTGGAAGCTTTGCCTACCAGGTGGAAGCTTTGCCTACCTGCTCATGAGCGAATGTGAACAGCCCCAGCTGGTACTTGATGAACAGGTGAGATGAGAGAAACTCAAACAAGGACGATAAGTTGATCCACCTGAGATCTGGCATAAGTGAAAGTAGCTCAGTCTCCAACATGCCACACCTGCTGGCAGAAATGAACTTCAAAATCTACAGGGAGAGTGAAATAATAGGGTCAGTAACAGTGGGAACAGAAAACTTATTTATACACATGACATCAATTAGTAACATCTTAATACTCATTATTTTAATTATTATTTTTAGCGCATTTTCGAGAAGTCGAATGCGCTATGGCACCCGTTTTGTCCGTCCGTCTGTCATCACCTTTGATCACAGCATCCATAAGTCCTAGACCCATGATGTATATATGTTTTTTGTATGTCCTGACCTGCCATTTGTGCATCAACACTCAGTTACTCGATCCGTTAAAAAAACCCGTTAAAACTACCAAAAAACTTTGCGAGAGGTAACACTGGCGCAGGGAACGGCCACCATTGCCGGAAGTCGAATACATCATTTATCAAGCATTCAAGAGTGGTGCGAAGGCGTGCAAAAGAATTAGTTTTTTTTTTTTTTTTTTTTTTGTTGACGTCATTAGAATATGTGTAAAAGTTTAGAGAGTTTTACGTCATCATTTGTGGTGACTTGTAGTTAGATTAAAGAGAAAATAAAATTTTTTAAAATGTAAAGAAATGACTTTTAAATTTAAAAAATGTCAGGTATATTCATTACACAAGAAAATTCATAAAAATATGTCTAAAATCTAAACACAATTACTGATAACTACATAATGCTGATATCTAACATAAGTACTGATACATAATACGAAAATGCGCTAACACGTCCTGAGTTCCAAAAGGGACCAGGCTTAACATGATTTTTTTACTTACATCAATAAGTAACATCATAATATTAATTATTTTAATTATTTTTTTTTTACATACCTGACATAATTTAGTAAGATCTTTATATTAATTATTATAATTATTATTATTTAAATACCTGATATCAATTAGTAACATCTTATTATTCATTATTATAAGTTTTCTTTCAAACTGTATACATGCATGAAAAATTGAGAATTAAAAATTTGGGTGAGACTGCAATCAGGCTTTTAGATAAAGTTTAGAGTTACGATTTTATCGAAACATCTTAACATTTTTATTATATTTTTTTAAATTAAAAATTTAGATTTAAAAATATAGGTGAGTGTTATAAAATATAATTCATCCAAAAATTCACAATAAGGGATAAATACTTGACTACATAAAATGAATCATGCTAATGAAAACCAAAGTTTTCTCCAGTTCTGATTGGGTTATTATAAAGCCTTAAGCTATGACCTGTTTATCTTTGCCTTATTATAAAGCCTTGAGCTCACCTGTTGATATTTGCCTTATTATAGAGCCTTGAGCTAACCTGTTGATATTTGCCTTATTATAGAGCCTTCAGCTGACCTGTTGATATTTGCCTTATTATAGAGCCTTGAGCTAACCTGTTGATATTTGCCTTATTATAGAGCCTTGAGCTAACCTGTTGATATTTGCCTTATTGCCTCTATTGAAATGGTTTGTGTTAAACTGAACCATAAATTGTTGATAACAAGTGTCCTATCCAAGGATTTAATCACCAAAGTGTTTGACATAAGGAGTCAAGGAAAGACAGAAGGTCAAAGGTCAAATTTATTTTTAAAAAATAAGGCTGTGTCAAACCTGTGTTAAGAACGTCTTATTTTCACTTGTCATATTCTCCAAGGCCAGGTTGAGGAGTGTACAGTAAAGCTCAAAGCTGTCAGCGCTGGCCAGTAGTGTGACCACTTGTTGGTCTACAACAGCTGGGTCACTTTTAGCAAGGCTGGAGAGACAAAATAACATTGGTTGACTTGAGAAAGAGACATTGTCTAACTATTACATCTCTGTTCACAGATTAAGTCAGTCTCACTATTACATCTCTGTTCACAGATTAAGTCAGTCTAGTTATATATGTTCTTAGAGTAACAGAAAGACTGTAAGTCTAACTATTACATCTCTGTTCATAGATTAAGTCAGTCTAGTTATATTTGTTCTTAGAGTAACAGAAAGTATATTGCATAAAAGTATTAATATACATTTTTTGTTTTGTCCATCCACGATTTTTGCCCTTTATTTCTGGGTTTTTTGAATACTTAATTCTTTGTTCATGGTACACTTGCACTGTCTTTGCAGAGCTGAGAATCACAGAGTTTTTGCCAAACTCATTTTTGGATAGCCTGAATATTATTTGGAAATATTTTTGTTCTTACCAGGCAATGTGCCTTGCCAGGAGAGAAATATATAGTGGACAGCACATCGATGGCGTCCGACACTGGCTGATGATTTTACGCTCTGTCTCAGGGTGAAGAGTGGCACCAAGAGCGGATAACTCCGCCTGTACGAGTTCTTTTACATGCTTAGAGGTGCAAGGCTCCATGTGTAAAATGGGCCATGACCTGCACACACACAAAAAAAGAATTGTGTCAGTAAAAATATTTATGCCAAAAAAAATTGTCACTATAACTATAATCATAATCTTTAAAATTCAAATTTGAAAACCATTACTCTTTATATAATCACAGTGTGTTTTATCTTATCAGATAACTAAATCCATCAATTTCCAAATGATTTGAGGTGTACTTTTTCAGCTCAAAGTTTTTAGACTGACCTCCAGGCCTGTGGACAAGTTTCTTCATTGACCGAAACAATGACGCGGGCATCGACTGGAAGAGGGTCTAGCAGCCATTTGAGATGCACATCAGCTTGCTGTGAAGTGGGGAAAACTGGTCTTTTACATTCATAGAAAAATAAAACTTTCAGGGAAAAAAAACTATTTCAGCGGAAAAAATTATTTCAGAGAAAATTAACTATTTCAGATAGGGCTGCGGAAGTTACAGGTTAATTTCTCGATTAATTGGTAAATTATTTTATCGATTAAAATTATTTTAATCGATAAAATAGTGATTAAAAATTAAATTTTTTTTTTTTAATAATGTTCGATTTATTAATAAATAATTTATTATAATTTTTATGTTTTAATATTTTTTTACGTACAAACTTTTCCATTACACATAGTAGGTGTAAACTTTAAAATAACCTTTTTTGAAAGGGACAATGATATAACAAAAAAAACAACATTGTTTTTGATTATTTAACAATAACAAAATTTTAATTCATTGACATTATATTGAATTACTTCTCCTAACAATGTTTTATCTTTTAAATTAAATGAAATTAAATACTTAGGTCATAGGCAGTTTTTAAAATGCCATAAAAAGGCACAAAATGTGAAGGAAAACTACCAAGTGAAAAAAGTGATTATGACGTCTTAGAAGAAAAATCAAAACTTTTGAACAACTTGGGATAAAAAGATTATCTTTATCTTTTTGTTAATCATCAAACAATTTCTATATGGCTGTATTACTTTTATATTTTTAAAATTCATTTGAAATTTTAATTCAAGTGCCTAAACTTTAATACATTTTTAACTTATTTTCATAGCTAACTAGGTTTAAAAAAATAACTGAATAAAAATATGAAATGCCTGTTTTTATTACTTCCCTTGAAATTTTCAGCTTAATGACGTCATACATCTTTATTTCTAGCTTTAACAAAATTATCAATTAATTAATCAGTAATTTTTCAAAAGTTAACTATTAAAATTAATTTAATCGATAACAGCCCTAATTTCAGAGAATGACAAAAAATACTATTTCAGAGAAAAAAAGATTTTATAGAAAAGACTTGCTCTCCTCAACTTTTTGTAATAAACTCTTGGTAGAATTGGTAGAAGTAGAGAATATGTCATTAAATGCTTCATCTTTAATGGTACTGTACAAAAGTAAATGGAAAAGACGTACACATGGTAAGGGTTAGCCTGATAGGATTTTTAAAAAAGCTGTTTTGTTACGTCCTGTCAGGCTAACCCTTAACCTGTTTACATCTTTTCCATTTACTTTTTTATAAGCCTGATTTCAGTCTCACCCCTCATTTTGTTAACTGTACAATAGCTTAGACCTTCACAGAAAAATAATAAGCCATCCTGACCTAGCAACGTAAACAAATAATTTTAATTAAAAACACTACAGACATGACATAACCTGCTATGAGCTGACCTTTGCCCCCCCCCCAACAAGACCAGCCCCTGATGGTCACTAACCTTTGCCCCAAAACAAGACCAGCCCCCCAAG
This sequence comes from Radix auricularia, assembly GCA_002072015.1. NCBI lineage: Eukaryota > Metazoa > Mollusca > Gastropoda > Lymnaeidae > Radix > Radix auricularia. The sequence continues at coordinate 1,087,252 of MUZC01001083.1, read as the reverse complement.
TTCACTGACCTTGAACCTATCCACTGAATCTAAGACTAGAATAACACCACCAGGGCTTTTAGCAGAAACTTTCTCAAGCCAACGGGGGAACTCCTCCACAAGTCTGACAGGGTCACAGGTCAAGGCCGGCGGGGTTGAAACTTGCTGCATTAACTGCAAAGGTTAACCAATCACGAAAGTGACCAAAGTCAATAGACATTGATTAGTGTTTGATAAATGAATTTAAAATTTGATTTTTAAGAAAATAATCTGTCATTGCCAACAGACCAAAATTTCTTTCCAAAGATACATTTTTTCTCTACAGATGTAACTATTGCAAACTATTTTGTGTAGTCTATTCTATTGTTAGTGATTCAGATAAGAAAACAAAATATTTTAGACAAATATTTTGTAACAAATGCAAGTTTAATTGAACTAAAAAAAATAATAGAGTAATTTTAAAATTCTTAAAATGTATAATGCTAAGAAAGATTGTGAACAAATTACAAAAATCCAACATTTTAAAACAAAATGAAGCAGCTAAGGCTACTGGAGCTAACGCCGTGTGTCTGCACTTTAGTGGTCCTTTCAGCCAGCATCAGTCAAACAATTCATGACAAAAGTCAAGGTAAAATTATGTCACAAAATTTTAGACCAACTTCATGGATTGGGAGTGTCAAGGGTCTATTTTAGACCAACCTCAAGGATTGGGAGTGTCAAGGGTCTATTTTAGACCAACCTCATGGATTGGAAGTGTCAAGTGTCTATTTTAAACCAACCTCAAGGATTGGGAGTGTCAAGGGTCTATTTTAGACCAACCTCAAGGATTGGTAGTGTCAAGGGTCTATTTTAGACCAACCTTATATATTGGGAGTGTCAAGGGTCTATTTTAGACCAACCTCATATATTGGAAGTGTCAAGGGTCTATTTTAGACCAACCTCATATATTGGAAGTGTCAAGGGCCTATTTTTCATATACCACAAACTTTTCGCATAATCTTATCTATTACACATGTTCTCCTATACAAAAGATTACAGCATCCATAATAATTCTTTAGTCACCCTCACACACCCACATATGGACATTGTCCAGTCTCAGACGGATATGGATCACAAGCAAATATTTTATTTTCATTAACTCCACAGCTCAGTGCTGATGACTATTTGCCTAACTTCACAAAACTGGCTTGTATCAAAAAGAAACTAAGGTCTACCTGTGCGGTGAGTCTGCGTATCATGACAATGGGGTCAGCACTCAGAGACGACGGCGTGCCCACAAAATGGTATAGCAGGAGACTTGAAGAGTTTTTTTCTTCTTGAAGTTGAAGCCTAAAAGAAGATTTTATTATTTTTATATGAGACGTGATGAAGGTGACCGTATATTTGTGAGTTGTTTTACTTATAAAATCTGGGAGTGGGTGTGAACAACTGTGTGTTAGCATTGTTCAAAAACAGAGGTGAGGTTTGAGCTGTTGTTAGGATAAAAAATGTTGGTCTGAGAGACTGTTGTGTTGTGTTTATATTGTATGAGCATGCGAGATGACCTGAGTATGAAACACGTGATTTGTGCTGTGAATTGAAATCCTGTGTGGCCATGAGCTGAGAGGATGGCTGGCTATAAATGTGAGGTGCGGAGTTGATTCAAGACAGTTGTTACACAGACCACAAGATGTTGATGTCTTGTTTCCAGACTCAATCACTTCTACAGTTGGTGTAAGTAAAGAAGGACCAGCAAATACTGAGTTGTGCGGTTGTTAGAATTTAGAGTGATCCACTAATAAAGATTTCTTTAGTAATTATTTTAATTTGAATTTGTGTTGCTGAAAATTTCAGTGGGTGCAAGTGTTGGTTTTATTTTCTAGACAAACATTAAGTTAAACAACCTCCTTGTTTAATGTCAGGGAAGAAAAGTCACAACATCGGAAAAACCATTCTAAGTTTTCCCTTGTTTAATGTTAACTTTATAACACAGTCTCCCAACATATTATTAACAACAGAAATGTTATGTTGGAAGTGTTTACCATCTGGCCATGAGCAACGACTTCCCTGAACCAGGAGTTCCGACAACAAGAAGGGGAGGTAATGGTCCAGCAGCCGACACCTGTGTGTTGAGATGTTCATAATACTGTGGACAGAACAACACCGTAAAAATCATAATATTGTGGACAGAATAACACCGTAAAAATCATAATATTATGGACAGAACAACACCGTAAAAATCATAATATTGTGGACAGAACAACACCGTAAAAATCATAATATTGTGGACAGAACAACCCTGTAAAAATCATAATATTGTGGACAGAACAACACTGTAAAAATCATAATATTGTGGACAGAACAACACTGTAAAAATCATAATATTGTGGACAGAACAACACTGTAAAAATCATAATACTGTGGACAGAACAACACCCTAAAAATCATAATACTGTGGACAGAACAACACCCTAAAAATCATAATACTGTGAGAACAACACCCTAAAAATCATAATACTGTGAGAACAACACCCTAAAAATCATAATACTGTGGACAGAACAACACAGTAAAATTCATAATACTGTGAGAACAACAATGTAAAAATCATAATACTGTGGACAGAATAACACCGTAACTCCTGCTTCTATCATCACAGTGTTTCATGTCAGTATATTGCACAAAAAATTATTTTGTTCAAAAAAAAAAGTAAAAGTCTGCGGCTTAAATTTGTTTCACCAAACTAAAGCTCTCCTGAAAAATATTTCTATGAACACCACAAAGAGATTCCAAACCTTCTCAAAGCCCATCTCACAGCTGGCCAGCACAGCGGTGTTGAGGGCGTCTGTTTGTTCAGAGTCACACTGGAAGTCAATGCTGGCCCCGCCCAGGCAGTCAGACAAAACAACGTCAAGATTATCTTTGTCTGCTTCAAGTTCCTGAAAGAAATGATTGAAGAAAGTGTCTGAGTGCAAGGGGAAATAATTCTTGCTTACACCTGGGGATTTAAAAAAAAAACTTCTAACACAGCAAAGTTCTTGAGTCAATAGTGGATTTGATGTTAATAAAACCGTATTTCTAATCTCAAATCAACAAGTTTACCAGTTTTAGAACCCTTTCTAAGTCCTTGAATGCTGCCTGTGCTGTGTTTCCAGGGGTGGGGGAGGTATGGACAACATGGACCCCTGATGTTGAAGATTCCCTGATTTTTCTTTTCAGTTCTCTCATCTCTTGGCTGGGCTTGGTGCTAGGTATTCATTAATTAAAGGAGAATCCATAATTAAATCATACAAAGCAGGATAAACAGAAAAGACTCTAGGTGTACAACACTGATTCAGGTATGAGAGACAAGGTATACAACACTGATTAAACTATTAGAGTCAAGGTATACAATACTGATTCAACTATGAGATACAAGGTATACAACACTAATTGAACTATGAGAGACAAGGTATACAACACTAATTGAACTATGAGAGGCAAGGTGTACAACACTAATTGAACTATGAGAGACTATTAGATTAAGGTATGAGAGAGGTTTTATTTATATAACATAAACTCATAAATTGTAGTTTTTCAAGTTTATTATGGTGCAGTTATCTTACACTCAATGACAAAACATCTAAGGCATAAACAAAAGGGTAAACTACAGGCATGTAATACCTGTATATGATAGACACCATGTCTACTGGTGTCTTCAAACACACCTTGGCACTAAAGGATGTAAGATAAGGCTATCTGAGAATGAACTTATCAAATCCTGTCATTGAAGACTAGTTTCACTTCCCTTACACTGAGAAATTCAGCTTAATTAATGATATTACCTTTTGATATAAAAAAAATACCTGCTTTTATAACATATTACCATTTATTTTAAAATATTACCTTTTGTTATCTGCTGTCTCTGACATGAGAAATATGCATGTCTTGTTCCCTGGGTTGTCCAAATGGGCTTGTTTGATTTCTAAGTGTGAGAACCTATAATTTAAAGCTGTATTAGTTGGTCATGTCATGTAATGTTATTGTGACAGTTATTATCTGAACCACCTACAGAAAGGTGTTACATACACCACTACATTTCTCACTGACAGCAGAACTTACAGATTCTAAAATTAGCACATCAGATTTTCTAGAGTTGGTGTTAGGGAATACAGAGAGTGAGATTTGAATTATTTAACTCCCATATCATTTATTTAATAACTTTATTTTTTTTAATTTTATGTTTAGAATGGGACAGGGCAATCCTATCACTACCAACCAGTGTTGTACAATTAATTTGTTTCAGTTATCATAAATTTTCTAGGCCTTAATAACTCCTGAATAGAGAAAATAAAACAAGCTAAAATTTGTTTTGAAAACTGGCTGGCTGGGAGGTTAACTGGCAACTCACTTGTGCAATGAACTACCCAGAAATGCTATAAAAATGATGGCGAGATCCACTTGTTGTTTTCTCACTCTCATCTCTTGTTCCAGATTCTGGAAAATAAAAAATTATAAAGAAATTATAACATAAACCCCCTTTTTTAAAAAAAATATTTTATTTTTCAAAGTGATTCAAAATATTGAATTTTTTAAAAAATTTAATTTTATATTATAAAAAGTCGCAGTTTATGTTTCTTTGCTCTAATATTTTATAAATGAGAAGATAACCATAAAATATTATGCCTTTAAATTCTGTCACTTCAGTAAAGAGGAATAGACAGCAGTGACCAGTATTAAATTTAGATCACATTTTCACATTTGCAGGTGTAAATACAATTAACCCTGTAGTTTTAACAATCCTGACTAGATGCTCATGAGGGGTACACAAATTGGTAAACAAATATAATCTTTAAAATCTCTGCAAAATATTTGTTATTTAAATTCTAAAAGTTCTGTTGCTATGGTAAAAACTTTGTAAATAATAGTAACTTGATGGCCTTAAAAAAATTTTAAAAAAGAAACAGCATGATATTTAGTCCCTACAGCAAAGTGCATGAGGCTTGAATAACAACATCCTGTCAATCAATATATATAATTTGCTATGTATGTCCGTCATGGGGCGTCTGTTCGTAATGCTACTAATTTTAGAAAACAGTGAACCACAAAAAAAAAGTGCCTTGAAAAATAAATGCACCAAAGTTAACTATTTTTGAACGTCCGCATAAAATTTTTCAATATGGTTATAAATGAATAAAATAAAAATAAATGAAAGTTCTGTATTACATCATTTTTTATTCTGATGTGTAATTTTTCAAAATTATTAGTTCTCAGCTAAAATATATTTTGAAAACTTCCGTCATTTTTACGGGTAATATACTAGTAAATTAGAATCTCAGACAGAGACATGAAAGCTACAAATGAAATATTTGAATGGTTTTATTGCGCATCAGGCATTGCAGCTCCTAGTGGTGGCTGATTGTCATAACTTATAAAAAACTCTTGGGGCTCTATGTGTTTAACCAGTTTAGAAAATGTATTTTAAAATAAAATTAAATTCTTACTGTGAGTCAAAGGGACAAGCAATAGCAACAAACCTGTGAATGCTGGACAGTTTGGGCTTAAAAATCCAAAATGAAATAACTTAATGATAAAAACTTTCACTGATACTTTCATTGACACTGAGAAGAGTGCTAATGGATTGTTGTACAAGACACAACACAGGTTAAATAATTGTATATTATTTCTCGTATAATAAAACTTAAAGTTTGATAAGTTGTCCTGAATTGTAGTTTTTATTATATGGAAACTTATATGGAATTCTGTGAAATTACAAAAAAGGAAGATTCATTGATAGTTGTGTCAGAGGGGAGATAAACTTACAAAAAAGGAAGAATCATTGATAGTTTGTCACAGGGGAGATAAACTTACAAAATAGGAAGATTCATTGATTGTTGTGTCACAAGGGAGATAAACCAACGCAAGAGTCTTGCCTTCTCGTTCACACATTTCACACAACTTGCCTACATATTCCTGGCAAAATGAACCCAAAATAACAGTGTTTAAAAATGTTAAATTTTTCATATTTTAAGTTAACATAAATATCAAGTGAAGTACTTAAATATTTCTTTTCCATGACAACTTAAACCAACATAATGATTTAAGTATGCGTTTACAAAGACAATTGTTCAATTATAATTATTTTTGCTCATTATTTATCCCAACAATTCCCTGTACAAGTTAAAATAAAAACTAATTTTATTGTTTACAATGGTCAGAAATTTCCATTGTAATATTTTATTAAAAGTTTTTAGATTTAAATAAATTACTTTCAAAAGAGCCAAAAATATATTTGTCCCCATTTGTTTGAATTACCTCTGTAAATTTATGATACTCGGCTACCAAAAATATATTTGTCCCCAATTGCTTGAATTACCTCTGTAAATTTATGATACTCAGCTACCATGTCTGGAGAGACTGAGACATAAACCCTCAATGTCTGACACACCAGGTGGGTGGGTATGGCTGGGAAGACTCTGCTTCCATTCATTATAGCAAGGTTCCAATCCTCTAGAGGAAAATAAAGTTAGAGAAACACTAGAGACCAGAGAAAGGTGAGAAAAGAGAATAGTTTTTGGGGGGAGGGCAATTAATATAATTATGGTGAGGGAAGGGAAGCCAAAAGTAAACATATTTATTTGTAACAAGGCAAATCACTTTTTTGTAGATTTTCTTCTTTTTTTTTTCAGAAGGGGGGGGGGATATAATAGTTTATATCTCCCTTACTTTGACATTATTGCCCCTCCTTTTACTTGACCCACTGATGGCTTTCTTTTGCATCTTTGAGATGAGTACAACAATAATAAGTAACAAAGAATATTTTTCTTATTCTTAATTTAATTATACAGACTTATTCAGCAGTATAAAATGCTTTTTTAAAGTTTTTTTTATAAATAGTCAAATACTTCCAGACAAACTTTTTCTGAACAAATAATACACTTCTACAAAAAGACCTTTCTGAGCTAAATTATAGAAGCTTTTGATTACATTAAGATTATATTGGGATTTAAAATTCTTGTTATTACCAATTATCATTGACTTGTCATCACATGATCTATTCTAACTTATCATAGATTAACCAACAAATAGACCCCAACATAACAGCCCCTCACTAATAGATGTACTAATAGTGAAAAATACAATCAAAGAATTATATCAGTATTTTTACTCACCGATTTAGTGTCAAGGTTGGTTCACAAGAAACAATAAAAATTACATCACAAGAATGAATTTAATAACAGTTACTAGACATGGTACAAAGTAACGGTTGTTTGTTGAGAAGAAACAATATAATAACATCACAGGAAATAATTTTTAAAATTGACCACTTTTTTAAAGGTGAAAAAGTTGACAAAAGCTTACAATGCAAAAAAAGTATATTTTGTTTTTTAAAGATGTAAACAATTTATGGGACCATTTTGACCAGGGCTGTTATGTTGGGCCGTTTTGTCTGGGTTATGCTTATCCTAACATGACTTTTACCATGAATATATACAAAAAATTTACAAGACACTAGCTTTGTAACGTTAAAAAAATAACTTAAAGACAAGTAGTTTGGTACCCTTGTTAACATTCATAAATGGGCCATCCATCTCTAGAGTTGTGGATGCAAACTCTGGGCCTCGTAGATAAGCTGCCTGGTGTAACTGAACTGTGGAACCCAATGAAGGTTCACTCTCAAGTGCTGTCCACCAGTCCCCAGGATGTGGGTTGCCTTTAGTGGTAAAAAATGAAAACAGGTCACGTTGATTGTTAACATTGTTTGTTTAACATTCCATTTTATTAAAATTCAATTTACAATCAAGATCATAAGGATAAAAGATATGCTTTTGAAGGTGGTCGGACACTTCGACCCCGGACGATTCGACGCCGGACGGTTCGACGCCAGGACGTTTCGACGCCAGGTCGTTTCGACCCCGGACGGTTCGACCCCGGACGATTCGACCCCAGTCGATTCGACCCCAGACAGTTCGACCCCAGGACGTTTCGACGCTAGGGTGTTTCGACCCCGGACGATTCGACCCCTTTCTCTTTAAGGCGTGAAATGTTTTGGTTTTTAAAAATTCATGTTTAATTCTTTTTAAATTAAAATGAAATAGTTAAAGTTTAATATTATCTCTTTAAAAATAAAA
>MUZC01001083.1:1047262-1066273 GCA_002072015.1 Radix auricularia | reverse complement strand
TTCGAACGAATTTCCCTTAGTCACTGTTAAATAGCTATAGAAATAAATGTGAAGAAATTATTTAATTGTAGACGAAATATCAATTTTACATTTTAATATAAGCTTTTATACATCTATGTATATAATCGGATGGAGGCAAATTTATTCTTGCTTATAACAAGTCAAAATTACAGAGAATAAAAATTTCTTACAGAAAAATTAACACGGAACCGCTTTTGAAGCATTCAACGAGTGATTTATCATAAAAAACAATTGCAAATACTTGTTAGGAGGAAGAGGTATTTCTCTCAGGTGCTTACTTAATACAAGTGAGTGTTTTGGATCGATTTCATTATAAACTGTCATTAAGGAAATTCGTATTGAAAGTAAACGCTCAGGGATTTTAAATTTAAAAAATGGTATATGTATAAGCATTTAGATCTATACACTGTTGTAAGTTAAATAGCGGAATTGTAATTTTTATAAAGAGCGGCAACTTTGTGAGCTATTTGAAGGGTGCTTTTCATTTCTTGGGTCATGAGTTGATAATATTGCCGAGCCCTAAGTGGCACTATTATCTAATAATTAAGGACATTTTGACTCCGGATGGTTCGACCCTGCCAGTTCGACCACGGGACGTTTCGTACCCAGGAGGTTTTGACCCGGGTCAGTTCGACCACGGACGGTTCGACCCCGGACAGTTCGACCACAGGACGTTTTGACCCTAGGGTGTTTCGACCCCGAACGTTTCGACCCCTATCAATCTACACCGTAGAAATTTTTTATTATGTTTTGTATATATACTTTTTAAAATTTAGTTTTTGGTATAAAAATAATTCAGCATAATATTATTATGCATTAAAAATTAAATTCAGTTTGAAATAGTTATATGTAACGTTTAATTTACGATTATTTGAAAAAGTACGTACACGTATAACCAGTCAACATTCATCGTACATTTATGATTGTGATAATTGCGCGATTCAAAACCTATCTGAATCCACCCCAAACTCAATCCGATGTCACCTGGCAATAAAAAGGCAATGTGATCATATTGTCCTTTCTAAAGGTGCCTACATTTTCGCTGCGCCCCCACCTCACTTTATTTACTTTTCCCATAACCTTCGCCAGCAAACGGCGTGATGTGGTGGTCACTGAGTCAGCCTTTGTAACATGTTTAAAAATACAGACAACATTGTACGTCTTATTAAAATCAATATTTCTGCGAGTGAGGTCTTCACATGTTAAGATACACAAGAAGTAAATTGAAGGGGTGCGTTTGGAATGGTAACAACGCCTGCGAGGTGCATTGTTCAGCTTATCGATATTTAAAAAAAAATCATTTATTTTTGTTATTACAGTGAAAATCTTTGAGCCACTTAAATTTATACATCTTTAAAATCCAATTTAACTTAGGTACTTTTAAAGTGTGTTTGGGATAGGAGTTGAAATTCTGTTTTTAATTTCTAATTAATAACATACCAAAATTAATGAAAAATAATAATAGTAATAACACATTATAAATGAAAACATCTCAGTTTAGAAACGAAATGGTCGAAAGTCCGGGTCGAAACTACTCGAAACGCCCTAGGGTCAAACCGCCCATGGTAGAACCGACCGGAGTCGAAATGACCTGGGGACGAAACGTCCTGTGGTCGAACTGCCAGGGTCGAACCGTCCAGGGTCAAATCGTCCGGGGTCGAAGTGTCCAACCTCCAAATGGAAAATACTTTTGCACAACTAAAGTAAACCAGCAGGGTACATTTTCAGCTAAAACCTTGCGATTTAAGGTGTTTCTTTAAAATAAATTAACTCATACATACCTTAATTTAGCATCAATATTCACATAATTAATATCTGGCGCATAAAACAATCATATTCATTTGACTAACGCCATGCTTAGCCTAGAAATAAGAACAATGTTTTGAAGAGCTCTTCCCATGAACAATATAATCTTAAAACATGTATTTTACTCTAAGACCTAACGAATGATGAAACATCCATTGTGAAAAATTAGGTACATTTCTCGAACAATGAGATTGCATGACATACGCTTCGGGTAAAACTTTTCTTTAAGGTTTAAATAAATCAAGTGTAAAGAAATACCATGGGTATTACGACTTATAAATAGTATCTAGCATAAGAAAGTGCGTGTTATGTCGAAAAAACACACTGACAACAACTCACTTTGTGCCACGCTGTTATGAGTTTATTAGATGAATAGTATACAACGGGAATAAAGATTGATATAACGTGAATTGTTACTATTAGAAAAAAATGAGTGGAATATATAAAGGTTTGACATAAAATTTATAAGGAGATCAATTTCTCACCATTTTCTTTAAAAAACAGCATTGTTCTTATGTTTCTATTCACGTTAAAGAAACATGTGCCTTTACAACAAGTAAACCATTTTCCACTCTCCCCAAGCCACAATATTCACAAATATTATCTGGCTAAAAATATCCTATTCGTCTTCAACTAATTTCATGCTTAGACATTAAATGAAATGGGTGTTCAGCGAGCTATTTGTAAGAACCAAAGTAATCATGTAGAAAGATATTGTTTTCATATTTTGATTCACGTGAAAAGAAAGTGAGCCTTGCCCGTTAGATTTTTAAAAACTGTTAACGACATTTGTTATTCTGGTAGAGTATATAGCATGCGTTATTAAAGGGGTTCAAGCATGGTGAAAGAAAGCCATCAATCGATCTGAATGGAAGGATGTAGGCCAGGGCCCTACATGGGCTGTAGATGGAAGCATGTGGTGGAGCAAACCAGGGCCCTACATGGTCTGTAGAGCCAAGGATTTTAATGATGATGCTATATTAAAGCAGGAATACCAAAATTGATGGCTAAAATTTAAATTAATAATATTTTTATTTTTCTCGACACACATATCGTTGTTTTTATTAAGAAGGTGTTTGATTTATCACTACCCTAATTTCCAGATGCCTTTACATAAAATTTTATGAAGAATTTGAGACCCATAACCAAACAAAGTTATTTTTATTGTGCCTACCCCGTAGCGTAGCACGGGTATTTTGTTCGTATATATATATTAGGGCTGCGGAAATTACCGATTAATTTCTCGATTAATCGGTAAATTATTTTATCGATTAAAATTATTTTAATCGATAAAATAGTGATTAAAATAAAAGAAATGTTTGTTTCTTTTTTTTAAATCGATCTATTAATAAATAATTAATAACAGTTTTTATTTATTTTTTTACGTACAAACTTCTCAGGTAAATAAAGTTGAAAAGCCCAAACTTTAAAATAACCTGTTTTATAAGGACAATGATATATATAAAACATTGTTTTTAATTATTGAACAATAACAAAATTTAAATTCATACATTTTATATTGAACTACTTATATTTAAAATACATCTCCTAACGATATTATAAAAATATATCTTTTAAATTAAATTAAATACTTAAGTTATGGGCATTTTAAAAAATGCCATGAAATTGCACAAAATGTGAAGGAAAACAACCTAGTGAAAAAAGTGATTATAAGGTCTTAGAAAAAAAAACATAACTTTTGAACCACTTGGGATAAAAAGATTATTTTTATCTTTTTGTTAATCGTTAAACAATTTCTATATGGCTGAATTACTTTTATATTTTAAAATTAATTAGAAATTTGCATTCAAGTGCCTAAACTTTAATACGTTATTTAACTTATGTTCATTAACTATGTTTTAGAAATAACTTAATAAAAATATCAATTGCCTGTTTTTTTTAATTACTTCCCTTGAAATTTTTATTATATGACATCATACATCTTTATTTCTAGCCTTAACAAAATTATCGATTAATTAATCGGTAATTTTTCAAAAGTTAACGATTAAATTTAATTGATAACAGCCCTAATATATATATATATATGTGTGTTTCTGTGAGTGCCTGTGTAAAGAGCGCTGAGCCCAGCTTCTGAAAGTGCCTTACATAAGTTCTCAAACTATTATTTTTATTTCATTTAGTAAGTCAACCCATTTCATTGAGTAAGTCAACCCATTTCATTGAGTAAGTCAACCCATTTCATTTAGTAAGTCAACCCGTTTCATTTAGTAAGTCAACCCATTTCATTGAGTAAGTCAACCCATTTCATTGAGTAAGTCAACCCATTTCACACTTGTCATCTCCTTTCATTCAAACAAGTTTACTTATTTCTGACATGATGTCAACTGACTGTCACACATTAACTCATATCAATAACACTAAACAAAACTCATTGTCATTGAAACAGGATTAATTGTTGTATTTATACATTCTTTGGGCTTGGAACCAAAGTGATGATAACAAAAAATGTTGACCACAGGTGATGGCACCTACAGAATGGAGCGAATGGAACAGCTGTTAGTAGGTCTACAGTGCTACAGGTGATGATGAATGATTGGTGACACTGTGACAAACAACAACTGTGGCACATTTGAATAATCACATGCTTATATCTTTATCAAAGATCAATTACACACTACTAGTGTGGAATTCTAGGCAATCTTTATATCTTGAATGTAACAGAACAATTTAGCATCCAAATGTGTTTATACCATGCAACAGGGACTTCAAAATTAAGGGAAAAAACATTGTTGACAAAAAAAAAACTAATTAGGTCAGGATATCAAATAGAAAGCTAATATCTTTTTTAAAACAAAGCTGCAAATACTTGAAAAATATGATTCTTAGATAAACCCACAATGGCATGAGATGGTATGAAATACAATAGTTGTAGTGTTGTACTGAAATAAGAGATGGGCAAATTACATTAATGTTATCTTATTACATGTAAAATCAGATAATAGCTAGCAATGGTACATAGCAAATGTTACCAGCAAATACGTCACTATGAAAACATGCCATCATCTTTTTATAATACAGGTGGGCTCCAAGGAACCATGACAACAAGACCATGACATCCAATATAAACAAAACTATATAAAGACAGCAAACATTTTGGTCGTTATTTGTGTGCTGTCCTTCTCTACTAAATAATGAATTCAACTTTGAATGTTGAGAAAATAGTCTCTAAGATTAACTAGTTCAATTGTATGTGAGATGTACACATACAGTTGATGGAAATGTTAATGGTTGTAAAAAAAAATCATATGACAAGTGACATGTACAGGTGGAGTTCTCCCTCTAAGCAGTTAACAGCTGGGGGAGAGAGATAATGCTAACAAATTGATGCAGGTTTCTAATATAAATGGGAAACTTTGCACTAGCAGGTTTTAAAATTAAATGGTATGTAACAACTTTCTCAAGTCCAACAAGCTTATTTACCAAATAGCATGAAGGCAGTCTCTAACACTTAGACCTCCCTACCTATTTCCCTAATAGCATGAAGGCAGTCCTTAACACAAAGACCTCCCTACCCTAGGTTTGTTTAAGGAATGAGCTGGTTCTTACTTTTAGCATTACAACTACTGGGAAATAATCCTAAGCATATTTGTACACATTCAGCTATAATAACAACATAATGTTTAAAACATTTATATTGTATGCAATATTTCCATCTTGTTTCTTGATCTTGATGAAAATCTTGAGTTGAAGTATCATTATAAATTGTATCATCATGCCCTATCCAGAAATAACAATCTTTACTTTTTTCATCATAAGGCCAGGTCTCTCTACATTGGAACAACTACTCTCCCATATATATTATCTTTTAAGGCCATGTCCATCTACTCAACATTACTAAAAACTTTATTTTAATCAGTTGTTATATCCGTACATGAAATTTATTAATTAAATTGAAAAAAAAGGTGCATTCTTTTAAATATTATTTTTTTCAATACCTCTAAAGAGATCATTAAACTTAAATATTTAATAGAAATAGAAAACTTGAGCATAAATTTAAAAAAATCAATTGATCAACGAGTCACTTGATTTTATAAAATGTGGAGTTTCTTTTTTTTTTTTAACCGGTACTTGATTTATTTTCACCAGGATTTATATTAAATTTAATACTGAAGGATCTTATTTAAGTATACCAATTATTATTTTTTTTTAAAAATCAGAATTAATTTTTTTTTTTAAAATTAATGAGAGAGGTTTGTAAAACCATTCAATGCACTGACTCTTTCTATTTGTTAGTGGATCATCTTAAAATGGTATAAGTAACAAGAAAGAGAGTCAGTGTAGGAAAGCAGATTAGCTGACCTTCATGACATCACATCAGCATGCACATATTGATAGCAAATTTCTAGAAAACATGCGGTAGTTTGAAATATTTCTTTGCTTTCAATCAACAGCTTAACAAACAAAATATAATAATTGTCTCATCATGTAACATGGGCTCATTGGTTTAGCATCAAACAACAAAGGGACATGACTCAACAGAGGAGTCATGGAAGAAAATGGTTCTACTGATAGCAGGCGCTTATTTAGGGCAAAACGTAAAATAGGTATATTGTTAGATTGACATAATATTAAAATCTGAAAATTAGCAATAGTGAATGTTTTACCCTTTAAACTTAATTGCGTCAAAATTTGAAAATGATTAATGTTTAAACTGCAGCTTATTTTTGTAGTAAGATTATCTGCATATTTTGTTGCATTAGCCCACTTGAAATTGAATTGCTTCCTCAAAATGTAAAACATGTACTAAATATTACAGAGTCTATTCTAAAAACAGTTTAGTTAGAAAAAAAAAGATTTCCTATTTAAAAATGTAGGTTATTATCTCTACAAAATAAGAAAATTAAGCCACCTCATTATTAGCAATATCATCATGTTCATTCAAAGTTCTCAATAATCACATCTGGTGTGCTTCAACAACAAAAAGTTTTTATAGCAACTTAGAATCATCACAGCGAGGCAAAGCATTAAAGTTACATAACACATTGAACAGTTCACCTCTTGGCTTTTATGGGGAAACTTAACATTTGTAGTGGAATCAGTAAATCAGGAAAAGGCTTTTCACAGGAGGTGGGAGAGGGTATTGGAGTTTCATGTGATTAAAAAAACCCAAAAAACTGTAAATTTTTTAGTATTATGGTTAGTTATTTATATAAAGCACAAAATACACAAACAAATTGTGTAATGAAAACAATAAATTTAAACTTTATTATTTAACTAATACAACAGTAATCGTTTCGGCAATACCTTCATCAGCCCAATTAACATACAGTATGTTCCTAAGTATTAAAATTTATGCATATGTAAATACTGTATGTTATTTGTAAATAGTACTCTTGAAGGTACACAATTTGTGTATTTTGTTATTTATTGAAAAGATTTATTGCAGTCTTATTCTATATGATTTATAAAGCACACCTTGTCCACTGGGTAATTATTAGCTTTTTAAAGAATGTACAATATTTAGCATATTTTCTACCTGATCTGTTATTATTTTACTTTGAAAAAAAACCATTTCAACATGAGGTTAAGTTAAGTTGTCTTTTATTTTTAAAAACTATCCTCAAATCCAAAAAGTCAATTTGCAGGAGAGAAAGAAAAAAGGAACTAACTTTTAACATTGCCTTGAAAAGTTTAAATTCACTCTTTGTGTAACTTATTTTTAAGGCTTATTAATAAGTATTGCACAGTTTTAATGTACAACAGTAAAAATGATTATTTTCTTTACAATAACTGTCCATCATTTAATTTTTTAAAAAATTCTTGAAACATTTAAAAAATGACAAGATTTTGGTTAACTTTTGTTAAAACAATCAGACAATAAATTTTATCTTAGCATGTTGGGTTTGGAAGGGGCTCAACGTCCTTGAGACAGGGTTCCAACCCCCACCCCCAAGGAAGTAGGATGTTACAACATCCCTTTAAAGGTTGCCAACCCCCACCCCCAAACAAGTACAGTCAAACCACTCATAATGAGCAAATTTTTTTTAGAAAAAGTTGCTCCCTTATCGAGGGAAGATTCGCATAACGAGTGACACAGAAAGGGAAAGTCCCTTTTCCTGGAAATTCATTTGTGAGCCGGCACTTCCACTCAATGTATTATTCTGTGTTAAGCACTCGGTCTGTTAGTGCATTGTTTTCATGTGTGATCAACCGTTTTAAACAATTTTGTATTCAGACAGTTTTTGTAATTTTTGTATGTGCAAAATGTAATAACCTGTGCTAAAATCTCTTCGAAAGAAAACAAAAAAAACAATCATAAGAGAGAAAAAAAAAAAAACTATTGAAAAGCTAGAACAAAGTTGCTAATATAGCTCGCAACTACAATGGGCCAACATCAACGATCTCCACTATTCTCAAGAGCAATTAAGGAGATGGATGCTTCAAATGGAGTGTCAAGAATGTCTACAAAACGGTTACTACACATTTTCGTCAAATTTTGAAGCGTCAGCAAAAACAAATGTCTTTAGATAGTTTTCTAGTTAAAACGGAATAATTGTTTGTCATATATTCATATTTTTGTTTACCTTCTTTTTGTTTGTTTCAAGTCTAAATTTTATGCTAGTGGTTTCGTCTTTAACTTCAACAATTCATAAGTAATTTTATTTGAATAAATGTTAATATTTTTTTTAAAAAGGAGAATTTTTTTCAGCTTGGAACAGAATATCATATTTTTCATGTAACAAGTAAGACTCTTAAACAAATTAAACTCGTTATGAGAGGTTTGACTGTTGGGGGCCACAACATCCCTTTAAAAGGCTGACAGCCCCCACCCACAAAGAAGTAGGGGGTCACAACATCCCTTTAAAAGGTTGCTAGCCTTCACCCACAAAACTCACAATGTCACTTGATTCGAAAATGTTTAAGCAATCATAATCATGCAAATTCTTATACAATTATGATTTAAAAAAGGAACAATGTTTTAAAAGAACATGTTAATTAATATTCCACGTTAGAAGGCACATGGACAAAATGAAAAGCTATGGAATCCGTGTATGTATGTAACTGGCAAATAGTTGTACTAACTTCATTACTGTCAGTAATCTTTCATAAAGAGAATTAATCTAGTTTGAATTATTTTTTTAAAAAGCATGATCCTAATTTAATATTTAAAAAAAAAATGTTGGTCCCCATATTATCACAATATTGTTAATAAAATTTTAAGAAAAAAAACCTTGTAAAAGTTGATTTATTGTCTGAAACAAAGGGATAGAGCTATGGCACAATCACATTATATTTTATAGGTTCATTTACATGTTCTTTAACTATACAAGAAAGGATTTTGTCCAAAAAGTGTGTAAAAAAATCTTTCCAGTCAAAGTAATTCCATATTAGTATAAAATATAACAATAACAATGCAAACATGGTGATAAAATTAAATCTCCTACCCATGGGGTCATTTTCTTATAAATATCTCAAATTCATAACAGTGGCAGAATTTTTTTTTTTACTTCAGACTAAATTTTTCTCATGACTGCCTTTTTAAAAAAAATGACTTTCTTTGGAAACACGGTCTAATGAAATTTTAATGAAGAATGATGTTTTAAGGTATGGTTATCAAAATAAAATCAACATGTGTTCATGTGTAAAGATACAGCACTATCCAATAACTGTTCAAAAGACCGAATTTGAAAGTTTTAAAAGGCTACATGTCATCTATATTTATTTCCTTTGAAACAGTGAAAATAAACAATAGAATAATTGTTAAAGCTGCTACAACAAACATTCAATTGAATTATTTGGCATCTTAAGTATAGGAAAAATAGAAACCATTGGTGCAGAGAATGTGGTAATTGGTGGGGTATTTGAAGCATTATGATACACAACCCCCCCCCCCCCATACCAGCAGGATAAGTTACCTTTGATAGTTATATAATATTATATTTAAACCAACATTCTCTTTGAGACAGGTTCAACATCAAACAATGTCATTACAGCTAATCCACCAAAAACGGTTTACGGATTGAAGATAACATTAGATGTATCCAATAAGCCAGTTTGACATGACATGGGTTCAACATATCATCAGTTGAACAAAATCACCGGATAATCAACAGACTCTTTTAACAAATCAATTTGCAGTTAAACATATTATAAAATGCAAATCTCCCCCCTTGAAAATATCACATAAGTTGCTGTAGAGTAAACCCATACAAAAAATCCTATTCCTATTTAGTATCTCATGACAGCAATACAGGTTAGAGTTCAAAGCTAATAATAATAATAACAAACATGTTTATGTGTGTGTGGAGGGAGGGGGGAGAGATGCATAAATGAAACATTCCAGATCCCCCACCTCTTTTTTTTTATTTTGCATTTCTTGCTGTGTTTAAACATTTGTATGACCAATCAGGTGAAAAGAACTGTCAACTTTTGATTGATAACACATGATTTTAATTTTCACCATAATATTCCCATCTTTTGACATGATTTAACAACTGACATTTTTTTGTTATTGTTGTCTTTTTTAAACTGAAACACAAAGGTAAACTAAACCAAAATGTTACCATGAAGTTTCTTTGAATCCCCCCCCCCCCCCCCCCCCCCCAAACCTACCTGATTTTTTTTCTCTTTCAGCTTGCCTTCCTAAAATTTGTATTAGGTTCACTTACTTCAAACTAATCAATTATTTGGAAATGAATTCAAACATACTCTACTGGTTAGGTTAGTGAAATTTAATTTATTTCCTGACATAATTTTCATCAAATGCCAGTTCCTATTTTAATTTTATAAAAATTTAACATCATGTGACCATCCTAGGTAGATGCCAGATCCTCTTTGATCATCAATTTCTGAGCTCCAGCAATAGTTAGAAATCACAATTCAATCTAAAAGTCAACAGAAATAAAAAATATTGAATGGTTGTTATTTAGTTCTTCCCAATAGTTTTAAACTTGTATAGAGGACTGGGGAATATAAGACACATAGATTGGGCAGCCTGCTGAGGCAGAAAAAAAACAAAACAAGATAAATCATCCAACATGATAATGAAATCATATTGGGGGGAAAAAAACTAAAGTTTTTCCACCAATTATTTGCATTTAATGTACAAAATACAAAACAAAAAAAAACTTCTTACAATATCTGTTTTCATTGTGTGAACATTCAACAATTGAAAAATTCTTTGTCAACATGAAAAAAACCTGTGTTGTACATATCAGTTTTAGGATATAAAAAATACATGTACATAGCCTAGAAGTCTTCAGGATGAGACAAAACAAGAATACTGTCATCAAGAGGGGTCCCTAGGCAAGGCCGTGGTACTGGTGCTGCCCCCGCTGCTCAGGTAACGACCCGGCTGACCTATATGTGGGGGCTTGGATTGTGGATATGGATATCCTAGAGGGTGGAAACTGGGTTCTTGGGTTTCTTTTTCTGAGCCAGCGTCACTGAGTCCAAAAGTGTCATCCTCTGACAGCTGGTGAGCGATGCCTCTTCTGTCCTGGAATGGTGCCACAGACTCCCCTCCCCCTTTTCTCCCTGTCATCCAATGAGCTGGTGAAAAAGTATTGGCATAATCGTCCAGGTCTTCAGAATCTTTACTGCTGGTAGACGTTCTTGGCTGGTTGCTGGGGTCATCTGTGGAGGGAAGCGACTCTACACTGGTTTGCATCAATCGTCTTCTGTTCTGACCTTGACCTAGCTCCAGGTCAAGACTGTCAATACTGGATAAAGATGAGCAGGTGCGTCCTATGTGCTCCTGGGATTCAGATGTCTCCGTGCTTGAGACGGAGCTCTTTCGTATATCTGGTCCTTCATCGGGCACAGACAGGTAACGGCCACGTTTAGGCATTCGTTTAGAGTGTGTTCTCATGTGGCGGGTGATCATATCACGCCTACAAGCAGCGTATGGGCACTGGGGACACCTATATGGTTTCTCGCCCGTGTGCGTACGCTTATGGGTGTTGAGATGGTCAGAGCGACTGAAGACCTGGCCACAGTCCATGCATTCGTATGGCTTCAAGCCAGTATGCAATCTCATATGTCTTGTCAGCATGTCAGATCTTGAAAAAGATCTGTCACATACTTTACAGTAATGAATTTTGTTGTTGTCTGCTGAGCGAATGGTCTCTGTGGGTAGATGCTTAGCCATGTGTTTGGCCAGATTGTCATTTGAGGGGAACACTTGACCACACACTGGGCACTGATACGCCACATCAGAATCAGAGAATGAGCGCTTGGAAAAGTTTTCCCACTTAACGTGTGCTACAGACTTGGATCGTAAAGAGAACTGGAGTGGGGATGTGGGATAGAGTGCCCGCGGGGACACTGCCAGACGATTGACCTCTGACATAGGGTTTAGAAGTGGTGTTGTTGAATGGGACGGATTGATGTTTGGGAATGTAAAAAATCGAGGTGACATGGGACTAGGCGAAATGATGTCAGTGTCCGAGTTGGCTCCGGCTGCCTCATAACTGCCTGACATGTTAAAATTGAATATCCTGCCTCCTTCTGGCACAGAGCACAGTGGAGACTGCGACTGCGGTGACATGAGCCCATGCGGCGAGTAGTTAATGCGATGGGTTGAACGAAACAAAGGAGAGTAATGGGACTTTGGCCCTGGAGAGCTCACAGGTGTGTCTGTCTCGGGCAGTGATGATGTCCGATACATGCCATGGAAAGGGGATGCCCCAAGTAGACTTCTAGACAGGTCCAGAGGCTGCTGTTGATTTCTAGGCTTGGTTTTCTGTGATGTTCTAGCAGGCTCCATGAAGACATCCCCCTCATCTGCACTGAGTTCATGAGAGTCCCCACGGCAACTCTCATCAGCCAATGAGCGTCTGGGGCTCTTGGGCATTGAGCTCTCTTCTCCATCCAACTCATCACTTACACTTTCAAGCTTCAGAGTGGGCTTGACGTCCCCACAACTGTCCAAAGTACCACTATTATCTCCTCCACCTTCAGTATACACTGCAGGCTCTTCTTTCAGGCTAGACACGTAACGCTCATGTAACCTTCTTTTAAACTTTGGAGGCTGCAGTTTCTCATCATCTCCTCCATGCCCTTTCTCTCCATCTGGTCCATAATGACAATCCCCCTCATCTTCTGTTGTGATAACTTGCTGCCTATGTAAACATTTACGTCCTGATGGAGAATTCATATGTCGAAGAGGTGACGTTCTCCGACTGCTTGGAGAGTGTATGAGGCCAGTGTCTGTGGT
The DNA here is from genome assembly GCA_002072015.1 of Radix auricularia. Lineage (NCBI taxonomy): Eukaryota > Metazoa > Mollusca > Gastropoda > Lymnaeidae > Radix > Radix auricularia. Next base: position 1,053,267 of record MUZC01001083.1, on the reverse strand, counting down.
ACCCGAGAAGGGACTCTGTTCTCTGCTGCTGCCACTGTCTTCCAGTACACTTGAGCCAGTTTCAGAGTCCACCAAAGTGTCATCTACATCTGTGTCCCCACTGAGGTACCTTTGTCTTGGTGTGCCGCTACCACTGGCCGCAGCACCCTGTACACACCTCAGGCCTGCGTCCCCAGCAGTTGAGGAGTCCCCACTGCTACCGGATGACACGTGGCGCCATCTCTGATTTTCAGATTTCATGGCAGGCACACTGACATTGAGGCCAGCACTTTCCAACGTTGGCACACTTGAAGCCTTGCCAGGTGCCTGGCTGACATCAGGGAACACAAATAGCTGTTTCTGTTTGTGGCCACTGGTGGGGCTCAGAGAGGGAGATCTTTCTTGAGTGGGTACCTGCAGCCCCGTGGGCTTGGGCTGCCTGGGAGAGTTGCTACCAGATGATATGAGGACAGGGCTGTCCAAGTTTTGGCTGTCACTGACTGTTGTTTGAGACAGCTTTTGAACAATTTGAACAGTAGGTGACAAGTTGTCTGGTGTATGTGACAACCAAGGAGCTGTCATTTCACTCTCAGATAGAAGGCCAGACATTTGTATTTCTGGTAAACTTACATTCCCTGGCATCAAACCATGGCCAATAACATTATGTTCCTGAGTTGTAGAAAAAGGAACAGGCGTGTTGATCTCATCACCAAATGTTCTGGATGGTTTAATCTGACCAGAGGTACCAGGCTTAAACTGTCCTGGGGCACCAGGGTTAAACTGACCTGGGGCATTGGGCCTGAGCTGAGCTCCCTGAAGGAATTGCAGCTGTTTATCGTGATCCTGGGGCTGGGAGTGCTCCATGTTTCTGTCAGAAGTGTTTGAGCTGTCCCAGGCTGATGGTTGTATAAGACAGTAATGGGATGGCTGGGAAGAGTTGCTGGAATAGTTACTGAATACAGCAGAGTCTGAAGTCCCTTGTGCTCCCATGCAATGAGCCCCTGCTAAAATGTCTTCTCCAGCCGGGAAATGGTGAGGCTGTACTTTCATTGATGATTTAGGTATAGCGTGGAATTCTTGCTGGAGCTGTGAACTTGTGGCATGTTGCTGAGATGGTGGATGAAAACCTGGCTGCTGTCGCTGCTGCAGTTGATGTGAGAAAACCCCCGGGTATCTGAAGACAGTCTGCTCTGATGACGTGGTTACAGGCTGTCTCTTACCAGCAACAGTGCTGGCTTCATGCATGGGCTGACTTGTCAGCTGAATGGACTGCAGGTGGTGCTCATAGGCTGACAACGTGCTTTCATGGTGTGGGGGCTGTCCTGTTGCTGACATATAAATGGAGGACTGCTGGTCTGTATGTTGGTGATGTTGACTGGTCCCTCTACTCAGCTGACCTCTGGCAGAGTGGGTCATGCTACTATCATACCAACATGAGTCAGTAGGTTCTTTCTTAACAAATAAGAGTAAATTATCTATGGTCTGAGCTGAGAAATCTTTACTTTCTTCATCTGAATGGTCAGCACTGGAGTCTCCACTCTCTTTCTTAACTTCACTGTCTTGTGTGTTAGGGAACCAGGGAGTTTCCAAGGATACACAACATAAAAGATTATTGGCAATATTTTGTATTACAGGTTCTCTCCTGACCTCATTACAAGCTGAATCTTTCATCAGGTTTGTCAGATTTGATAATTGAGCTGATGCCAACAACTTGTAAGCAACAGTCTAAATCTGTTTCATGCAATGTCAGCTAATTGTTGAAACATCACAAATTATGACTCCAAGGATGTATAAAGAGTCTAAGACTCTAAAAAACATAGAGCACTGCTGTAGGTGAAATCTGCTGTGTGGATTTGAGCCCTTGAAAAGTCATTCCAATATCACAAGATTTGTTTGAGAATCTTCACAGCCTGCAGCACAGTGAACAGCTGTGGAACATCACATAATACTGGTTGTACTGTAGCATAGTTAATATCACAGAAACTCAATGCTGGTTCAGTTATAAGTCCACCAAAATGATGACACGATTGGCTAAATGTAGCCGAATTATTCCAAACTAATAAGGCCTCACTGACTATATCTGAACTGTTTGTATTCATTAATGTTACTTCATCTGGGTGTTAAAATATAGGTGAGGAATAGAGAGCAGGTCCCGATGTTGATGGCCGGTCCTTGGGTTGAACTGGTCCTTGGCTTAAATGTGGACCAAAGTGTTGAGAATTTTGGTCCCCTTAAAACAGCCATGCCAATGATTTTCTTTCCAGCATCTACACTAGTTCCACATCAAGTAGAGGCAGCCATTGGCAGAGGAAACCATTCTGTGGCAGTGCTTTCATTGAGGGCTGTTTGGATGGACAGTTGATGCTTGAGCTGACATCTTGGGGAGGAGAGGGTCTTGACTTGACACAAGACAATCTGGTCTGGGCCATCATCAACACCTGGCAATCAAAAGATAGTGATAGTCAACGTGAAGTTTATAACTAATAAGTTTGAAAATTTGCATGCAAACAGTTTTTTTTTGTTGTGGTGAAAATAGTAAAGTAAAAAAATTACATAATTTGAGGATTGCTCCACACAATTTCTCTGTATGAGAATAGTTTCACACATTTTCAGTGAAAGATAATAGTTTTAGAAGTTGGCTATGTATGGAAATTGTTTCAAACACAGATTGCTATTATTTTCATGGTGTCTTTAAAATATTCGTCTGTTTTGGCATACTGGTCAAATGATGGGATGGCCAACTTATAATATTCTATTATTGGTACTTATTTGTTATTATAATAAACAATGAGTTTCAAAATAGAAAAGTGGAACATATATTTTTGATAACTAAAATTACATTTCAGTTATCAAGCCCACCCCCTGCCCACAATCCTTCTCCTTGGCCTAGGCTCGATCTGTGTAATTTCTGGACTAACATAACATACAAGATACGACCCGCAGCGTAGCAAACTTGGTCATAGATAGGCCAAAGAAAATGGGGAAAGATTGGACACAAACAGCAGCACGATGAAATGGGAACAACACGAGTGAACATCGCAGAAGGGGGAACCACAGACGCATTGTTGGTCTCGAGACATGCGCACTGCGGTTGTTGTTACCTGCACCACACTCGCTTTCCTAGCATAAACTCATTGGTGATCCTAGCGAGGGTTGTACGTCATACCAGATTGCTCGCGTCTTGTGCTTGTCCTAATTTCTGGCGAATTGTACATATAGAAGATGGATAATACAGTTTCATCCCCCCAAAAAGGCCTCTAAGGCTGAACTTCAAAACAACACTTCGTTTATTTAAAAAAATACTTTGAAATGCGCCAATGGCTGTAAATTCAGATGGAACGTGGATCCACCAAAATTGTACAGACTCAAATATCTGACATGATACTCAATAATAAATTCACAGCAGTTGAAACAAATAAACGTTAAACAAACAGACTGTGCCCAGCTCATGTTGGGGGATAAAAACTAACACAACCACTTAGACAGTTAACTTGTTTTTGCATCGATATATCGTAAACATCTAAGAATCAAATATTCCATCGTACAGTCGTGAAAAGAGTCCGGTCAAAGGCAGAGGCATACTTCGCTCATGGCTTCAGAAATATTTCAATGTTGACTTGTCACGTGATAAAACCAGATTTAACAGAAAAATGTGCTGGTTGATTGAATTCAAATCATGGACGGAATCTTATAAAGCTTTTTTATTTATTTTTTTTATTTTATAAATCACTCTTATTTTTAAAAATAAATTAAATATTTTCCAAGCCTTGTTCTTTTGCCATGGGAGAGTCTTGCCGCAATATATTTTGCGCTCAGTAGTCCGGGAACTCAATAAAATATATCGTCATCTTTTCTTTTAGTGCCCCTATCATTCTGTTTTAAATCCGTGGCTGTCTTACTTTGGTGAGAACTAAACTTCCGTGGCTGTCGTAGTTTGGTGAGAACTAAACTTCCGAGGCTGTCGTACTTTGGTGAGCACCGAACTTCCGTGGCTGTCGTACTTTGGTGAGCACCTTACTTCCGTGGCTGTCGTACTTTGGTGAGCACCTTACTTCCGTGGCTGTCGTACTTTGGTGAGCACCGAACTTCCGAGGCTGTCGTACTTTGGTGAGCACTGTACCTCCATTGCTGTCGTACTTTGGTGAGCACCAAACTTCAGTGGCCATCGTACTTTGTTGAACCGTCAAAGCCAAACTTCTCAAACACGGTGTTGATTCCCATCTCCAGTTCGGACCACAGTTCACGATTCGTTTGAATGTTTCACACGCTGGTTCACGGTCATCAGGTCAGACCCCCGGGTTCCAGGTCATTGTTCGGGACAATTACTTAAAAGTGATGACCCAGGAAAGAGACCAAAGTCCATCGAGCTCAATAAATAAAACGATTTTCCCAGATCAAAGTGAGCCTAGTTCGTTCTCTCATCAACAGGGTTATATAACATCTAGTTAAACTTTATCAACATTTTGAATATTTCCGCCGGTCAATACTTTAAAACCAAAATGTTCGTGTAATCGTTAGGAAATGGGTTATTATTTATCGGCCACTATTATATAGGGATACTTTTTGACTTCCAATAATTTGTAATGGCCGTCCATAAAGTACGTCACGCTCAAGAGGGGGGGTGTAAAAAAGTGTGACAGTTTGTGCCAGGGGGAGGGGGATTCCGGCCATGTTTGACGTCACGGTGTTTTATATTAAATTTTATTTATTTTCTTAATAAAAAATTAATTTTTGTTCGACAATGTGACGTACTTTAAGGGGGGGGGGGGTCCCGAGATTTGTGACAATTTGTCACAGGGGGGAGGGGGAGTTAAAATGGTCATAAATAGCGTGACGTAATTTATGGACGGCTCTAAGTGATGGGTCGACTAATCTTTAACAAATAATTGAATCATTAAAAATTTTTAACGATTAATCGAAAAATTAATATTTAATTTCCGCAGCCCTAAAAATATAAATTAACATCAAAATAGGTCCACACCTGGCCATCTGTTCACATATTGAACGGGTTGCCTTGAACTTGAAGTGTTTTCAAAATATATCAAGACCGTGTATGGTAATTCGTTAACAATTATCCAGAAGTAAGACGTCTACACTTTCCAACAGTAGCACGTCCATACTCTTTACAAGTAGCACGTCCATACTCTTTACAAGTAAGACGTCTGCATTCTCCACAATTTCCACAAGTAGCATAGCATGTACACAAATAAGGAATGAGAAACGTTGACCTAGTGTACAAGGAATGAGAAACGTTGACCTAGTGTACAAGGAATGAGAAACGTCGACCTAGTGTACAAGGAATGAGAAACGTTGACCTAGTGTACAAGGAATGGGAAACGTTAACTTAGTGTACAAGGAATGGGAAACGTTGACCTAGTGTACAAGGAATGGGAAACGTTGACCTAGGATACAAGGAATGGGAAACGTTGATCTAGTGTACAAGGAATGGGAAACGTTGATAGTGTACAAGGAATGGGACACGTTGACCTAGTGTACAAGGAATGGGAAACGTTGACCTAGTGTACAAGGAATGGGAAACGTTGATCTAGTGTACAAGGAATCGGACACGTTGATCTAGTGTACAAGGAATGGGAAACGTTGACCTAGTGTACAAGGAATGGGAAACGTTAACTTAGTGTACAAGGAATGGGAAACGTTGACCTAGTGTACAAGGAACGGGAAACGTTGACCTAGTGTACAAGGAATGGGAAACGTTGATCTAGTGTACAAGGAATGGGACACGTTGATCTAGTGTACAAGGAATGGGAAACGTTAACTTAGTGTACAAGGAATGGGAAACGTTAACTTAGTGTACAAGGAATGGGAAACGTTGACCTAGTGTACAAGGAATGAGAAACGTTGATCTAGTGTACAAGGAATGAGAAACGTTGACCTAGTGTACAAGGAATGGGAAACGTTGACCTAGTGTACAAGGAATGAGAAACGTTGACCTAGTGTACAAGGGATGGGAAACGTTGACCTAGTGTACAAGGAATGAGAAACGTTGACCTAGTGTACAAGGAATG
>MUZC01001083.1:1031518-1046832 GCA_002072015.1 Radix auricularia | reverse complement strand
AGCAAATATTAACTCAGCTACATTGTCAAGAAACCTCACAGTGAGATAAATGTGTGTCACTTAAATACTGGTGACACTGGTTAGGAAACGTTGACCTAGTGTACAAGGAATGGGAAACGTTGACCTAGTGTACAAGGAATGGGAAACGTTGACAGGGTGTAAAAGGAATGGGAAACGTTGACAGGGTGTAAAAGGAATGGGAAACGTTGACCCAGTGTACAAGGAATGGGAAACGTTGACAGGGTGTACAAGGAATGGGAAACGTTGGCCTAGTGTACAAGGAATGGGAAACGTTGGCCTAGTGTACAAGGAATCGGAAAAAATTGACCTAGTCTAGTGTACTAGCAATGGGAAATATTTATCTAAATCACTTGTGATGTTTAAAATAAACAATAAAACTAGTACTGCTTTCACCGTATATCGTTTGTTTGAAACTGCCAAGTCTCTGACACCTGTATCAGTTTGACTTGACCCTAGTAAAGGCCACGAGGTGAATGACCTCTAGATCAGTGCAGCAGGGTTGTGGTATGAGTAATTGAAATTGTGCACGAGACGATGAGTCTATCAGAGGGCTCGAGTACTTATCGTGTCGTGGAGATACTGATCTAGACAGGAGGTTACTGATCTCAATGGGAACTATTGTGATCAGGATTCTAAGCTATTTGACAACAGGGAATCGGAATGAAGGTTCTCAGCACATGCAAGGCACCCCGTTTATATTGGCGGCTTTCACGCAATAGTTGATGATAACCAATCTTTAGAATGTGTTCATGATGGCGAACAAATGGATCGTTTAATTGTGGACAGTAGGGTATCAAAGATATCACACAGGCGATGTGCGCTTCTGGTGAAATTGACAAGGTTACGCCTATGATACAGCTTTAAACTACATGGAAACAGTATTGTAAGATCTAATCTATTGGTGTGATCGTTTGGTTTGTGGTCGAATGATTATATCTATTGGTCTATGATCGCATCATTTTGGGTCTGTGATGGTGTGAGTTAGAGTCTGTGATCGTATGAGTATGGGTCTGTGATTCAGTAATCGCATGAGTATATGTATGGGCCTGTTATCTTATGAGTATGGGCCTGTGATCGTATGAGTATATGTATAGGTCTGTGATCGTATGAGTATATGTATAGGTCTGTGATCGTATGAGTATATGTATAGGTCTGCGATCGTATGAGTATATGTATAGGTCTATGATCGTATGAGTATATGTCATATGTATAGGTCTGTGATCGTATGAATATATCTATAGGTCTGTGATCGTATGAGTATATGTATAGGTCTGTGATCGTATGATAATACGTATAGGTCTGTGATCGTATGATAATACGTATAGTTCTGTGATCGTATATGTATATGTCTGTGATCGAATGAGTATATGTATGGGCCTGTTATTGAGTGAGTATGGGTCTGTTATAGTGTCAGTGTGGGCCTTTTGTCGTGTGAGTATGGGTCTGTAATTGCAAGTGTGTTGCATGCTTGCTACAGTATCACGATAATGAGGATAAGGACATCTTAAAATCTCGTGACACTTGTGAGTGGCCAGTCAAGATGATAAAGGGGGGGGTAGGGGTGTAATATGTGTTGAGTTTTGTACCATGTCAAACCGTATGCGTAGATTACTTCACCCCGGGTGTGCAACTAAACGTACGATATAATTTGATTATTGCTGGATCAAGTCCAATAACTTTATCAAGTCTTGACATTAACAACGGTGCTATCAAGTCGTGGTTAGTTTCCCTTAGCACACAGTAGCCCTCATTGATTCGTTTGTTTAACAAGTGTGAAAAGTAAGTCATTCTTTTTTTCAGTACCTAGATACAAATTATTGTAATGCTTTGAATAATTCCACATTCTACTAGACTAACCAGGAATTATTTCATAGAATGTCTGCCACGACGAAAAAAAAAGAAAATCATAATTAAATAATATAATCGTACAGTTTTAGATAATAACATCGCTAGGTGTCAGATAATACCATGACAAATGTCAGATAATACCATGACAAAATTTCAGATAATACCATAACAACATTCTCATAATACCATCACAAAATATCAGCTAACGCCAATAAACAAAGTCAGATAATTCCAAAACAAAGACTGATAAACAGAGGGATTTAATAATCACCGAAAATCCAAACAAAGAAATCCAAAGGTATATGATAAAACTTTTAAAAATCTTAGATAACCTTCCAAAAGTTTCAGATAATACCATACAAAGGTTTCGGATAATACCATCCAAAAGTTTCAGAAAATACCATCCAAAAGTTTCAGAAAATACCATACAAAGTTTTAGATACTACCATACAAAAGTTTTAGATAATACCATCCAAAAGTTTTAGATAATACCATCCAAAAGATTTTGATAATACCATCCAAAAGATTTAGATAATACCATACAAAAGTTTCAGATAATACCATACAAAAGTTTTAGATAATACCATCCAAAAGTTTTAAATAATACCATCCAAAAGTTTCAGATAATACAATCGAAAAGTTTTAGATAATACCATCCCTAAGTATTAGAGCATACCCTCACGGAGACTTAAATAGCAAACGGAAAATATTGTGTATCACATTTTTTTCAGATTTATTGTCCCAACTGTCTATGACTAAAGAGATGCTCAGTCCGAAAGCAATACATTTGTAAAATAGGGCTGCGGAAATTAACGATAAATTTCTCGATTAAAAGTTAAAATTTGTACCGATTAATTTTTTAAACTGATTAATCGACCCACCACTTATAAATGTACTGGAATTCAAAAAGTAAAATATTTCGGCCGATAAATATAAACTAATTCCCGGACGATTACACGAACATTTTGGCTTTAACCTATTGACCTACGTGAATGTTCACAATGTTGATAAAAGTTATTTTGTCCAATGAGAAAAATCGTTTGTCTCCCATGCAATATTCCCTTTAAGTAAGTTTAGTTAATCCGAGTGCAAAAAATAAAATAAAAAATAACTCGTGCGCAAAGTTGCCAACGAGTCCATTTTTGTACACTATTTACAAAATTTGCTGCGCGGTGATTCTTAACTCCTGCGTGGCGTCTGTCAAATATCTGAGCAGCCGCACTGCTTAAAGGGACCATTGCTTCAATGTTTCTAAATCTTCGCTTATCATTTGCAAACCAATCATCCACTACAGTATCCGAAACTTCAGCTGAGATAATCTAAATCTGTGTGAAAGATTGTTCAGCTCGGCTGGTTATATATTATCAATAGGACCCGCTCATCACTTCAACTAAATAATGTCAATACACTTGTTGGTTAAAATATGTCATATAAAGAAGACATTTCAGTGTTATTTCGATTTTCGACAAGTACGTTTGATAAATGTTACTTATGACAAAAAATTTCCATTTTTGGCTTTAATCGAAATTAACGATTAATTAATCGTTAATTTTCAAAAAGTTAACGATTAAATTTAAATTATTCGATAACAGCACTATTGAAAAGCCATTAATAATTCATTGTTGAGCATTTCATTTGTACAAAGAGTTCTTGCTATGTCCAATGACAGGATGTGACACAACATTTCAGTGACATAACATCGTACTAATTCCTACCTCTCATAGTTCGCATGTTTGTAACAGGACCACTACCAACAAATTCGTGTGGGGATGAAGATGGTGCGGTTTTTCTTACATCCGCTCCGGGTATGTCGAGGCAATAATACCCAACGGGTCCTGATGTTACAAAACCCCAAGAGTTGTCCTCTCTCTTCTCGTCTCCTATAGACACACAGTGTAACCCGATCAGTGGTCTGGAGTGTCAACAACACACAACCAAGAACATTTGCTTAGATCCCGCGCTAGGCGGTGTAGGAGTAAGTAGCCCATAGACAAGGGCGTAGCTTCACCGTTCTTACTCTAAACATGGAATGAAACAGAAACCTACCGTAGTACTGTCACTGAAAAGAAATCCGTTTTCAAAAAGATTTGACAAATCTTTTCAACAGGATAATAACTCCTGTTATGAAAAAATTCAAAAATGTTAAATCCTTGTTAAATTTGTGAATATTATTTTTGACGGAGCTTCGCACATGCGGATATACATTTTAAACTCTATTCCCCGTGCACTGCGGTGCTGGGCTAGTGCACGTTGAGCCTCTGACCAACAAAGGACTCGCCCTGCAATCTCCCCTCGCCGAGCGCTCGGCCACTTAAGACAAACCTACAGGCGGACACACTCGTGGACCAAGGCTCTTCTAAATGAAGTTTTTTGCCAGGTCAAATTGTGCAGTATGTCTCTAAATATAACTCGAAGCAGTATTCAGTTTCTATTCCACGTCGGTCTTAAGGTTCGGGAACTCCAACTACAGGAAACCAGGACGAACGTTTTTTTTAATGGTTTTCATGCTACCATACACAAGGCACCAGGCCGCAAGTATGCGGCTATAGGACATCGGTGGGCGGCCATAGAACACAGGTGGGCGGATATAGGACACAGGTGAGCAGATATAGAACAGGTGGGCGGATATAGAATAGGTGGGCGGATATAGAACACAGGTGGGCGGCCGTAGAACACAGATGGGCGTCCATAGAACACAGGTGAGCGGATATAGAACACAGAAGGGCGGATATAGATCACAGGTGGGTGGTTATAAAACTAAGGTGGGTGGCCATAGAACACAGGTGGGCGGAGTTAGAACACAGGTGAGCGGATATAGAACACAGGTGGGCAAATATAGAACACATGTGAACGGATTTAGAACACGTGAGCGGATTTAGAACACAGGTGGGTGGATATAGAACACAGGTGAGCGGATTTAGATCACAGGTGGGTGGTTATAAAACCAAGTTGGGCGGCTTAATTTCGACTAGCAAATCAATTCTGTAAACTGAGTCGATTATTTAAATTTCCATTACTCCAACCTTCTGCTACCCGAACAACCCCCGGCATATTTTATTATATTTATACGCCATTAATAAGTAAGTCTTTGTGACCTCGTGTTACATCACCCGAATTCATGAGTAACTCAAAGAGAGGTAATTATTATACACGAAGAGATCAATCCCTAATGTTGCCATCTTTAAATGTCTTACTTGATATTACCAGAATCCACGCCGGCTAACAGCAAAGCACCTCAGATTTTTATTATAATTTACCTATACTGACAGATTCTGCTCGCACATAAGAAACTTCTAACCTAACCCAAATTACACAGACTATTTGTGTAAGGAAACAATAAATTAAAGCTTTATTATCAACTAATACAAATAATGGTAGACGTTTCGGCTCATGCCTTCATCAGTACAAAAACAATTACATGTACTTACATATATATTAAAATTAAAACATATTAAAGTCTATGTGATAAAATGAAAAGAAATGAAAGACAAAAATAAACACGGACATAGAATATAAGAAAAAGGAGGAAGTTGAAGTATCTAAATTAGCAGTGAAAACCACAACGGGAAAACGATTTTGCAGTCATGTAAAATTGTGGATTTGGTTAATTCCATATGGAGCCAACGTACCAAATCGTTTTATGAGTCTATTTTCCATGTGGACTCTATCATGGGTATTGGTTGCATATAAAATACCAGTAACTACAATATCCAAATTTCCATCGTGGTCAACACTGTTAAAATGTTTAGACACAGGACACTGAGCCTGTTTATTTATATTGTACAGGTGTTCTCTAAACCGATCTCAAAGACGACGACCTGTCTCACCCACATACATTTTTTTTACATCTCTTGCAAATAATTGCATAAATCACGTTGCGACTGGTGCAAGTGAATCCACCTTTTATTAAGAATTGTTCAAGAGGGAAAGAAATTTTGTTAATTTCAACCACATATGGACAAGTATTGCAACGGTTACGGTTGCAACCTTTTGTTCCAATATGTGCTTTCATTGTGGGAAGGTGACTTCTTACAAGTATGTCTCTGAGGCTTTTATCTCTCCGGAAAGCAAAAAGAGGAGGTTTTTTGAAGACCTGCTGAGTTAGAGGGTCAGCCATAAGGATTGATCGGTTTTTGAGAATCACCTGGCGGGCCTTAAAATTATGGGGATGGAAAGTTAAAACAAATTTGCATCTATCACATTGATCGTGAACAGATGATGTAAATGTGTCCTGTCTGGTCATGCCTTTAATTCTATTGACAGCTGATGTTAAGATTGTTTCCGGGTATGACCTCCTTCTAAAAAAGTCCAGCATCTCATCACTTCTTTCCAAGAAGTCTGCCTCATCACTGCAGAGTCTTTTAAGTCTTAGTAGTTGTGAAAATGGGATAGAGTTCCTACACGATTGAGGATGGGACGATGTATATAGAAGGAAACTATGGCTGTCTGTAGGCTTGTAAAAGATGGATGTTGATATTTTGTTTTCTTTTAATTTTATTTGTATGTCCAAAAAGTTAACAGTACTCCTATGAATAGTTGATGTGAATTTTATTGAAGGATGGAAGCCACCAATGAAGTCAATAAAATTTTGCAATTGCTGCATGTCCATTTTGGTTATTCCAATACAATCGTCGATGTATCTCTTGTAGTACTCTGGACAAATACCTTTGTAATTTTTNCGGTTTAGAGAACACCTGTACAATATAAATAAACAGGCTCAGTGTCCTGTGTCTAAACATTTTAACAGTGTTGACCACGATGGCATTTTGGATATTGTAGTTACTGGTATTTTATATGCAACCAATACCCATGATAGAGTCCACATGGAAAATAGACTCATAAAACGATTTGGTACGTTGGCTCCATATGGAATTAACCAAATCCACAATTTTACATGACTGCAAAATCGTTTTCCCGTTGTGGTTTTCACTGTTACTTTAGATACTTCAACTTCCTCCTTTTTCTTATATTCTATGTCCGTGTTTATTTTTGTCTTTCATTTCTTTTCATTTTATCACATAGACTTTAATATGTTTTAATTTTAATATATATGTAAGTACATGTAATTGTTTTTGTACTGATGAAGGCATGAGCCGAAACGTCTACCATTATTTGTATTAGTTGATAATAAAGCTTTAATTTATTGTTTCCTTACACAAATAGTCTGTGTAATTTGTTTTTTTAATAAAAAAGCTTTATGCAGTCCTATTCTGTATGATAACCTAACCCACCTGACTATATACATCAGTCTAAACAAGCGGGGCCAATACATCAGTCTAAACAAGCGGGGCCAATACACTAGTCTAAACAAGTGGGACCAATACACCAGTTTAAACTAGCGGGGCCAATACACCAGTCTAAACTAGCGGGGCCAATACACCAGTCTAAACAAGCGTGGCCAATACACCAGTCTAAACAAGCGGGGCCAATACACCAGTCTAAACAAGCAGGGAAAATACACCGGTCTAAACAAGCGGGGCCAATACACCAGTCTAAACTAGCGGGGCCAATACACCAGTCTAAACTAGCGAGGCCAATACACCAGTCTAAACAAGCGGGGAAAATACACCAGTCTAAACAAGCGGGGCAAATACACCAGTCTAAACCAACAGAGCCAATAAACTTGTCTAAACTAGCTGACGCTTACACACTAGTCTAAACCAGCTAGAAACTGTTAACACAGCTACCATTCCGTGAGTGTTCTGTTATAAATCATAACAGTTTTCTTATATCAATAGTTTCATTCAATTCGCGCCCTTTCCTGTTCAATTTCCATATTTTATGTCCAATCCAATACATCGGAATGTAAGCTGGGGTTCTCCCGTGACCTCAGCGTCTCTTTGGACGACCCTGACCACGGTGAGAGTCCCCGACATGACATCGCCCCCTACCTCCCCCCCCCCACAGTGGCACAAGAAGAAATGAGGTAATTAAGCCACCTGTTGCCTGGCCAATGTTTAGTCACTCAGTGACCTGACGTGAGCATGAGTCACGGCACGTGTACATGTCAATACGCTGTTGTTTGTAGGGGACTGTGGCCCCACCCAGCGCAAACAGCTTCACCCTAAACCTAACTTTTGGTGGAAGCAGTCGGCCAACAACCTCAGTCAAGTCTCAACATAGTCTTACTGTATGGTGACATTTTACCCTGTCACTCCTATCAGAGATAGTTTTATCGCGAGTTTACTGTATGGTGACAATTTCCCTTTCACTCCGATCTGAAATATCGAGTGTTAGCACAAACTAGGGATTAACCGGAAACGACTCCGGATATTCGTCCCGGCCGGATATCGGGTTTTTTGGAACTATTCGCCTCGGCAAATAGTGCCCACGCAAAGAGCCAAATGCCAACTATCTAAACAAAATACCTAAAAATACAAATTTGGAATTCGATAAGTATCAAGATTAGTATACTTAAAAATTGTTAAAATATAACAAATGAAACCAAATTATAGAAATAAAATAATTTGAAATTACAAAGATATAAGGTTAATAAACTAATTTTCTTCAATTTCGTGTTTACTTCTAGCAATTAGCGCCACGCCACCATATTTAAAATTTAAACTTTTTAAATATCGAATAAAATAATAAAATAAAATCAAATTAAAGTAAATAAATACCCTAAAATTAGCAGCGGCTAACAGTTTCAAAGTAAATACGTCAGATATTAAGAAGAGAAACCAAATTTACAAGTAATATATAAAGAATTTATTGTTTTAAATTTTAATAAATTAAGAGTCCCTTCTTCTGGTCATATTTATAATATCATTGAACATTCCATAAGAGTGTAGACGGTGTTAAAGTAAACAATAACAATACAGTCAATAGTAATTTAATAAACCAAAATAAATATCTAAAATTAAATTTTATTTGTAGAAAACATGAAAGCTAAATATAAGGCGGTTATGGTTTTGCGAAATAAAGCAACCGCTAATCGTTGTCAAAACCGAAATTAATTCAAATTTCCGATTTTCGTTTAACGATCCTACTACCCGGATTCGTACCCGGATCCGACAAATAGTACATCTAACTTTTCGGATTAGGTACCCGGTAGAAAATGTCTACCCAGTTGGTCCCTAGCACAAACCTACTGTAGAGATACAGTCACTTGTCACACCTATCACATCATCAAACAGCAAATATTAACTCAGCTACATTGTCAAGAAACCTCACAGTGAGATAAATGTGTGTCACTTAAATACTGGTGACACTGGTTAGTTACATGATTGGTGGTACAAGAGGTGACACTGGTTAGTTACATGAATGGTGGTACAAGAGGTGACACTGGTGAGTCGATATGGTTAGATAGACAGAACTTTAAGACAGAATACATAGGCCTAAGGCTAGATAGTTTAACTTTAAGACATAATACATAGGCCTAAGGCTAGATTGTTTAACTGTAAAAAGTAAGAATACATAGGCCTAAGGCTAGATAGTTTAACTGTAAGAAGAAAGAATACATAGGCCCAAGGCTAGATAGTTTAACTGTAAGAAGTAAGAATACATAGGCCTAATGCTAGATAGTTTAACTGTAAGAAGTAAGAATACATAGGCCTAATGCTAGATAGTTTAACTGTAAGAAGTAAGAATACATAGGCCCAAGGCTAGATAGTTTAACTGTAAGAAGTAAGAATACATAGGCCCAAGGCTAGATAGTTTAACTTTAAGACAGAATACATAGGTCTAAGGCTAGATAGTTTAACTTTAAGACATAATACATAGGCCTAAGGTTAGATGGTTTAACTGTAAGAAGTAAGAATACATAGGCCTAAGGCTAGATAGTTTAACTGTAAGAAGTAAGAATACATAGGCCCAAGGCTAGATAGTTTAACTTTACGACAAAAATATATAGGCCTACGGCTAGATAGTTTAACTTTAAGACAAACTATATAGGCCTAAGGCTAGATAGTTTAATTGTACGTCAGAATACATATGCCTAAGGCTATATAATTTACTGATGAAGACAGAATAGATCGGTCTAAGGCTAGACAGTTTAAGTCCAAAATACAGATTACGTCCAACGAAAACTAGAAAGTTCAGGATTAAATTACGATGAGACAAGTTTAGGGTTTCCCTTTGAAACGTCACGCGTGTACTTTTAGCTGAAGTCCTGCGTGTGGTCGACCGTGTGGTATCAAATAATTGTTGACGTGGCCTCCACCTTTATCAAAACACAAATATTTTGCAAACTTATTGTTACTATTTGAGTATTGTGTGTCGAAAAACATTGTTTTACCAAAACCTTGAAGAAAAAAAGAACATTACGGAGTAAGATATTACGTTTCCGCTCCGAGCAGTGTCGTAGCCTGATCTGTATACGAAGAGTTCCCACCTTTAAGCCAAGAGTGACTTAAATGACGTCACGCACCTAGGAGGAGGGGTCCCCACATTTGTGACGATGTGTGACGAAAAGGAGGGAGTTTTTAAGAATTGTGACGTCACGTCAAAACACGCTACGTCATAAGAGTGACTTATCTTAGTGTCCCGTCATATCATTGACTTATCTCAGTGTCCCGTCATATCATTGACTTATCTCAGTGTCCCGTCATATCATTGACTTATCTCAGTGTCCCGTCATAAGCGTGACTTATCTCAGTGTCCCGTCATATCATTGACTTATCTCAGTGTCCCGTCATATCATTGACTTATCTCAGTGTCCCGTCATAAGAGTGACTTATCTCAGTGTCCCGTCATATGAGTGACTTATCTCAATGTCCCATCAAAAGAGTGACTTATCTCAGTGTCCCGTCATAAGAGTGACTTATCTCAGTGTCCCGTCATAAGAGTGACTTATCTCAGTGTCCCGTCATATCATTGACTTATCTCAGTGTCCCGTCATATCATTGACTTATCTCAATGTCCCGTCATAAGAGTGACTTATCTCAGTGTCCCGTCATAAGAGTGACTTATTTCAGTGTCCCGTCATAAGAGTGACTTATTTCAGTGTCCCGTCATAAGAGTGACTTAATTCGGTGTCCCGTCATAAGAGTGACTTATCTCAGTGTCCCATCAAAAGAGTGACTTATCTCAGTGTCCCGTCATAAGAGTGACTTACCTCAGTGTCCCGTCATAAGAGTGACTTATCTCAGTGTCCCGTCATAAGAGTGACTTATCCCAGTGTCCCCTCATAAGAGTGACTTATCTCAGTGTTCCGTCATAAGCGTGACTTATCTCAGTGTCCCGTCATATCATTGACTTATCTCCGTGTCCCGTCATAAGCGTGACTTCTCTCACGATCCACGATAATACGCGACAACCCCTGGTTAATCTTTAGCGCCGAGTAGTGTGCCAACACACTATATAATGATGAATTGTTGGATTAACAATAGGGATTATCTAGAGAAGTAGTCCCAAAGTAGTCCCTACGGACCTCAGGGGTCCCGAAACCATTCGGGGGGTCCATGGAAAATTAAAATTGATTTGGGGGTCCCTGAACAACTTTAGGGGATCCGTGAAAGTGAAAGGTTTAATATAATACAATACAATTGCAATTAACTTAAATATTATTTTGGAAATTAAAATAAATAATAAATAAAACTGCCTATGTATGTTTTTTTTAAAGAATCAACTAATTAAATACCAGCTAAGGTGCTATCAGTCATGGATTACAATGTTGTTTTACCTCGAAATAGAAGTAAAAACGGAAGTAGAACTACGGTAATTTCCACAGCTATAACCAATCAAAATATTTGGTTTATTGAAAGGTCAAGTATGTTGCGTAAGAAATGCAGAATTCCTATTAGTAGGTAAGAAAAAAAATTAACGTTAATCAACCAGGGTTGCATGGTTGGGTTCATTTTCATACATCAATCTAATTGTACACATACATCTAATATTTTTTTTTCCAAAAGGCTTTAATCCAGCATTCCATTGAAATGGTTAATACATATTAACAGTGGTTTGCAAAGCCGTCATTGTGGTTTGTGTTACCCAGTGCTGTAGCTTATGGTATCACCCCCTCACAACTTATCCCATAGCCCTCCTCCGAGTCTGCCAGTGCCAAATAGTGGGAACATGCATAATTTTATCATTTAATGTCACCCCTATGATGGTGTCACCGGTTGCGGTCCGCACCCTCACACCTCTGGTTACGCCACCGGTTTTTTGTTACAAAAGATAAGAAGACATGCTCAACCATATAGTCAATATTTTTTTTTAAGTTAACAAAAGTTATAATTTCAATGAATACTTCTTCATCAAAATGTTGCTTTTTTCGTTTTGTAATTTTTGTACTCGACACTTAAGTAGTTTTTTTTTTCCAATCGGGGTCCGTGGGAAAGTTTTGACTATAAAGGTGGTACATGGGAGAAAAAAATTTGGGAGCCACTGATCTAGAGGGATCTAAAACAATATGTGAGATTATATGGGAGTTAATAAGCTTGGTTGATTGTTTCCCATTCGCTGGGACGACTATAACCTGATGTTAAGACTGGTGTGACATGATAATATTAATATGACTCATGACTCTAGGGTGCATATAACATGACAGTGTAAGTCATGTAACATGACTCAATGATGAAAGTAACATGACCCATGTAACAAGACTCTATTGTTCAAGTAACATGACATTATGCCTCTAGCAACATGGCGCTTAATGCATGTTTTACATGACGCTAGAAAGCAGGACACATAACGACAAGACGCACGAAGCCTGAAGCTAAAGCTCTGCGCCTCTAAGTGATGGGCTTCATTAAAACTACAGAATTATTATAGTTTAAACATGCTAGAAGTAACCACCTATTACAGCCGCACTAAACTAAATAGAAAACACAATTTTAAATAAAAAGATGACAATGCTTTACCTCCCAATGTTCTAAATTAAAGGACGCACGTGTATTCGAATAATACACATTATATGTATTAATTGACAAGGAGTCAGCATCGTCTGTTATCGTCATCAAATACCCGGCCGCTGGTAGAACGTAACAATAAAACAACTACACCGGTCCTGTCCTAGACACAAGGGACATGCCTTGGGCTAAATGGATATAGATGCTTTAATGTCTACACCGGTCCTGTCCTAGACACAAGGGACATGCCTTGGGCTAAATGGATATAGATGCCTTAATGTCTACACCGGTCCTGTCCTAGACACAAGGGACATGCCCTGGGCTAAATGGATATAGATGCCTTAATGTCTACACCGGTCCTGTCCTAGACACAAGGGACATGCCTTGGGCTAAATGGATATAGATGCCTTAATGTCTACACCGGCGCCAGCCAGTATTTAAATGATCACATTAAAGAAATATCGTATTCGACGTGTACATAGCGAGGAGTGAACATTACCTTTACATTTAGCGAAACGAACATAACCATTAAAGTTGATGCAATCACCATTAACTTGTAAAACGGTCCGCGAGCATTCACATTTAAAGTCGGCAAAGTTAACACTTTCTTCCTCGGTAAAATGAAATTTAAAGAATTCCATCAAATCTTCATCACTTACTATCGTGGCTCAAACGTCATTTAATTTCTACGATGCACTCCATTGCTCCCCTTTCCAACATACCCTGATCTTGAGGGGGAGGGGGGGCTGCACTATTTCACAAGACAACAAAGCTTGTTAATAATTGTGCCGTGATAACATTGAGTAGTCTGTCATGGCCAAAGTCCCCGTGTTCGGTTCATGAGTCCGGCAGTCAACTAGAACTTCCACTGACATTTTGATGACACTTTCAAATATTTCTGGATTTACATTGTGAAATAATTGTCAAACATTTTTTTTTTAAATTTCCACAAAGCTATTTCAACATCCGTCTATAGACTAATACTTTCAACATTCTATAGGTTTTGCGAACTTCTGTTGAAGTAGCTCTTTACGTGACGCTTTTTAATTAATGTTTGAAATTTTTTCAGCTGTTTTTTAGTGCACTCTTGAAAACATGAGTCTTTGTCTTGTTTAATGACAGACGAGACGATATTACGATAGTACCGATGTGATTTCCCAGAGACAAAAATGTTGATTATACTGAAATAACCATTTGATAAAGGGAAAATTTCATTGAATTAATTGAAAAGAATCTCTCAATCACGAAACGCCCACATGCTAAGTTGATACCAGAGAGACATTTCACAAATCAGACAAGGTTTCGGGTTGCTTATAGTTGTTAGTTTTAAGTCAGGCCCGGGAGGGGGGGCGTGCGGAGGGGGTGAGGGATGGAGAGGTGTTCTGCTATAACCCAGAGGATTTTAGCTACAAGACTAGACAATCACTATATAGTAATTATAACAGTAGCGTGACTAGACAATCACGACTAAATGGTAAGTATAACAGTAGCGTGACTAGACAATC
Source organism: Radix auricularia (assembly GCA_002072015.1). Classification (NCBI taxonomy): domain Eukaryota; kingdom Metazoa; phylum Mollusca; class Gastropoda; family Lymnaeidae; genus Radix; species Radix auricularia. The sequence goes on along the minus strand of MUZC01001083.1, from coordinate 1,032,668 downwards.
ACGACTATATGGTAATTATAACAGTAGCGTGACTAGACAATCACGACTGTATGGTAATTATAACAGTAGCGTGACTAGACAATCACGACTAAATGGTAAGTATAACAATAGTGTGACTAGACAATCACGACTAAATGGTAAGTATAACAGTAGTGTGACTAGACAATCAAACATTTCCAAACGGCCTGATAAACCTAACAATAAAGGTGGATCCGTGAGCCATTAAATCTGCGACCCCCTCCAGCCCCATGCATCCATAAGAGAATGGGCTTTAAATTAAATAGCACCCCTTTCAAGGAAGGCCACCCATCACCACGTTTTAGATCTCAATCCAATAACAGAGCCGAACAAGGGGGGGGGGGGGAATTGATGTCTGGTTCATGTGGTGCTGACCACCGTTCAAAAGCCTTAAAGTAATGTGCCTAGTTATTCTATCTGATGACCATTGGTCAGAAAGCCTTCATTTCAATGCCGGTTTCATATATATCCGATAACCGTTGTTAGAAAAAAAAATTTTGGCGGATCATTATAATTTTGACAGAACAATTTTGGCAGTTGCGTGGCTAGGGTTGGTGTCACCTATGCTAATTACACGACTAATATTTAGTTTAACATTATATTTTTTTCAATGTATTTTAACTTGCTTTGTGATTATCTTTGGTCTGTTCAAAATAAATATAGTTGAAGGTTACTGAAAGTGTACACAAATTATTCTAATTTCTATGACGTCAGTTTGCATAAATTCTCGTCGTCCCTTGACCGAGTCAATAAATCCTATCCCCTGTGACTCCTACAGGGAGGAGCTAGTTCACACAGTTTGAGGACAAAATAGACTCCACACGTCAAGAACATATAGACATTTCATAAATATAAGAGTCGGAATGTTAGCGGCCAGAAACACACAAAAACTACAGACATCCAGAGTTTATTTTGGGGAGCTCGGGGTTCTCAAATTAATCCAAACGGCCCTTATTTACCAAAACATATAAATAGACAAACTATTGAGAGATACGACAATTGAAAATTATAAATATGATCAACGTATTGTCTCGTCTTAACAATATATACATTACAACAGTGCCCCCCTTCCACTAGACATACACTACAACAGTGCCCCCTTCCACTAGACATACACTACAACAGTGCCCCC
>MUZC01001083.1:963641-1031447 GCA_002072015.1 Radix auricularia | reverse complement strand
CCCCCCCCCCATCAACAAACAGACACGATCCGAGTCTTCCTCGACACGACAGACACGACCAGAGCTACCCCCCACCCCACCCCACTATGGAACTAATACTCCGCCCTTTAACAGGAGTCGGATATCGTGTTCCTGTTGCTAAAGTCGTGTCAACTGTCGACCATGTTAATAAGAAACTGTTGCTCAACTAACCTGGCGGATCTGCAGTAGGGTTAAAAGATGAAGGGGTTAAGTAACAAATGCTAGGTTACGTGGCGACATACAACACCTGGATTAAATACTCTCACGACTTTAAGACATAAGAACGTAAACTGTATGGGGCCGCTCAAAAGATCTGGATTCGGACGCAAAGTGAACAAAATTTGAACCATTTACGAATCTGGTAGTGGCAGTGATACCTGGAGAAGTTGGCGAGGTTCTCATCATTGACCATCTCTTCCGTTGACACACAAAAGACTTCCATGCCACGAAACAATAGAGAGGATCACTGCTTCACTCGGTGACCTCATTTTAATCAATGAGTTCATTACATACTACATACAAGAGGAAAAAGTGATCAGCTATGAATGGGTCGTTCTACTTAACGAAGCATTCCGAAAACAACCAAACACATTTAATTTTAAAACACGTTGATTTTTTTTTTAAAACACCAAATTTGTGCAACCTGAAATTAATGATGTAACCGAGAAAACATGTGACAACATGTGAAAACATGAGACAATATTTGACAACATGTGATAACATAAGACAACATGTGATAATATGAGACAACATTTGACAAAATGAGACAACATGTGACAACATTTGACAACATGAGACATGTGACAACTTGTGGCAACATGTGAAAACATGTGACAACATGAGACAACATTTGACAACATGAGACAACATTTGACAACATGAGACATGTGACAACATGAGACAACATGTGCTGAAGATGTTCAACCTCCAAAAATAACTCGTGACAACATGAGACAACATTTGACAACACGATACAACATTTAACAACATGTGACAACATGTGCTGTAGATGTTCTACCTCCGAAAATAACTCGACGGTTTTAGACGCGAGATAAATTTGTGCAGAAAGTCATCTCTCGGCCTGAAGTTACTGAGATAAATTCTAAAGATGTCCTTGCTATCTCTCATTTGCTACAACTGACCAATAGAACTCACTAGACACACACGGAGATGGTCTGGCTATTAGAAAGGTCTCTCGTTGATATCAAAAGGTGTAACTATTGTTGGTACTACATTTTTTTGTCAGGTTAATCTACAATTAACATAAGTCTCTAAAATTTCGAACGTGAAAAGACGCCGAAGGGGATCTCCTCGGTGAAACTAACGTCACGATTGTGGTCAGTGTAATGCTTGGAACATTGAACTGAAGACTGCACATCAACGTTTAGCATAATATGGTAAAATCTACCAACATATTTTATACCAGAACATTTTTAGTAAGAACCAGGTGAAGACACGCAATTGTTATAAATATAGTAAGATCGAGGTGAAGACACAGTCACGACATATAGAGGTGATATACAGTAAGGTCAAGGTGAAGACACGACTGACGACACACGGATGTTACATACAGTTAGATTGAGATAAAGACACAGTCTAATGAGACACGGGCCACATATAGTAAGATCGAGGTGAAGACACAGACAGATGCAATCCAAAGATACAATCGGACATTAATATAATCCAGGCCACTGGGACTCAATGATATGTGTTAGGTATCGACGTAGTTAATACAATGTATTTGCCCTGAGGCTTGGACATGCCAGGAGGCATCGACATTAGTTGGTGGGCGTGGAGGGGGGTAACCCCTTATTCTACCCGTCGCAGTGTGGCGAATAAGTCGGTTAAACATGTGAGGCCATATCGATCTCTGGCCGCCGATTGAGGTCCCGCCGCCGTATTCACTTCTTTTTACTCTATCGTTTAGTTCAACTGTTCTCTCTCATTCACACAGGTGCGACATGCCATGGTCACGGCTACGTCCTTCATTCCATCATTCATCTCAACTTAACGCTGTCATTTTTACAGGGGTACACACGGGTGTGACATGCCATGGTCACGGCTATGTCCTTCATTCCATCATTCATCTCAACTTAACTCTGTCATTCTTACAGGGGTACACACAGGTGCGACATGCCATGGTCACGGCTATGTCCTTCATTCCATCATACACCTCAACTTAACTCTGTCATTTTTACAGGGGTACACACAGGTGCGACAGTCAACATACGATCGTCATGACCATGCCACACAAGGAAATGAGTGATGAGCAATGTTCCCGTTGAGCTGCGCGACCACGCAGTTATCTGAATGACACCGCGAAGCAGTTTAGAATTACTGCACAGTTTGTTGAGTTTAAAACTTTGCACACAAAAATGGATGATGTGCAATTTTGCAAACGGGTTTTTCATTATGCAAACGGACCAACGAACCTTAAGAGAGAGCATTGGTGATAAGATCTCATAATATAGAAGTGGGACCCGTGTTTTTTAATATTTTTTTACAGGAAGAAGGGTGATGCGATGTACAGTGCAGTTGTATGTAAGGGTACAGATGTTCAATAGTACTAGATCACCTCATGACCACCACACTTTGACTTCACTTGTATGCAGTCTTACCCACATTTTGTTCCTTTATTTGTGTGTCGCTAAAAATAAATCTATCTATAAACGGTGAAAGTGATTAAAACAATTGGGGCTTAGGAAATTAACGATTAATTAAATTATTAATGGTTAAAACTTTTAATCGATTGAAATTAGAAAATATTTCTACCACCCCCCCCCCCAAATTTATTAATAATTTATATTTTTTGTTACTTACAAAAGAATTTGCTATATTACGTCACATTTTGAAGCCATGAAATTACCACGACTTAACCACGTTCGCAAAATAATGAATCGCAACATAACGGGATCTAAGCAGCGTGATAAAAATAAAATTTATCAAAATTAATCGATTAATTTTTTCAGATTAATCGAACGTATTTTTTAAAATCAGTACCAGCCCTAAAAACAATATATTTTTTATTTAATGCCTTATATTTTAGGGTATACATAATATGAAAATTATGTAAAGTTAAACACTTTTATTTATTTGTAGCGATGAGGCACCTTTGCAGAAACGGTTACAACTGTCACTATCTATAAAGCTTGAATGGTATTATTTTATTCACAACACATAATCATGTGTGTATTTTGTACCCTGTCTTAGAGCTTTATCGCTTTCCAACTTTGTATGATGACAAATCTATGAATTTGTATTTTATTTCTACAAATGCATTTTTTTTATTTAACATTTCACATGTGGATGAGAAACGACCAAACAATTGCAGCCAATAGTTTACATTAAAAGGTGAAGGCCTCGAAGCCGGAATATGATTCGGTCTGTCGTTCTTGACCATGTGCATCGGGCTCGCCTGGTCAAATGTCAAGAGATTACGCCAAGGCCACAAGGTTGTAGTTGTAGTGGTTGAGCGGGGCTAATCGATCTACTGGCCGGACTGATCGTTAGGTGAATGTCAAACTGATGACGTAATCGGCCAACAAGCCTGGCTCACTACTAGATTACAGAGCTGACTTAGTGATAAAGGGGGTGGGGGTGATGCAACCGTAGTGGGTCAACTGTTACGGACAAGTGCTATAGAGAGGTAAAGGGGGTGGGGTGAGGCAAGGGTAGTGGGTCAACTGTTACAGAAAGTGAGGTCGCCATCTAACGAGGACGTTCAGATAGGTATCTGTTAACTGACACATTTGTTACTCAAGCTGGTCGGTTGGGTTACAAACACTAAACGTCAATATATAATATGACTGTCTTTACCACAAGCAGCCAAATTCTAAAAAAATATGCAAAATTTTCTATTAAAACCTGAATAATACGCTAAAACTAATTTGCAATGCTTCATCTATTGAATTTATCTAAATGAATAATCAGATAGACTGAGAGACAAATAGCATTAAACGCAGTATCGGTGATACACTTTGGTATGGTATTTTCACAATATCCTTTTCCAGCATTGAGACCATGACATAAATCCCAGTACGTCGCCTGACCTAGTGACCTAGCTTCCGATGTAAACTTTCAAAAAGAACAAAAAAGAGTTCTCGAGATTTTTCATTTGAGTATATCCATGTATTTTCACGGTATTTCCATGATTTTTTCAGACTTCAATCAACCCGTTTTTAGAACAAGTTCACAAGAACCGGACACAAGAATTTGCCAGTTTGTTCTCTTTGTGAGTTGTGAGGGGCGTGGGGGGGGGGCGCTAATTCAACCTTCTGAAAATATCATGCTCCCTAGGTAGTTGATAGCATGGACTATTTCTGGAGGACTTATCGGATGTGGGAAAATGAATCTCTCTTTAGAAGGTGGGCAGACGGCGTGCTAATAATGGGACAAGCCGGTACACCATGATCAGCTGATATAGATCACATGACTTTCAGAATTTTTTCTATTTGCGGTAATGAGATCAGCAAAAAAAAAAAAAAAAAAAAAAAAAAAAAACGATAGTTAAATCTTTTTATCAATGTCCACAATTTTGGGCATCAGCACATCTTTGGACATCAGTGCCCACATCTTTGGACATCAGTGCCCACATCTTTGGACACCAGTGCCCACATCTTTGGGCATCAGTGCCCACATCTTTGAGCATCATTTCACATATATGTGCCCAACAGTGGACAGAGATTTCTGAGTGGTTGACGTCCAAGCAAAGAGAAAAAAGTGTACATTTACTTTATCACCACGCCCACTCATTATTGACAGCACGGGTTTGTAACGGTTTTTAATGGGGCGGGAGGAACGGGGTGTAGGCGGACTCTAGTTTTCTCAATCAATTGGACTGTCTGAAATTTGGAGCTAGTTCGGGGCCTTACTGAATCAATATCAAGAAAAACAAAATAGCGGACAGTGACACAAAGTGTTTGGGAACAAAATTAATCCATTACCAGAGTTTGAAGAAAGAAACAATGTTAAGTAAATAAAATAAAATCAATGGCGTATCTAGTATTTCTATTACCAATTAAGCTCATGATGACCCCCATTCTTCATGTGAAAATTATTCACCGGCATAACAATTGTAAGAAGAAAAACAAACAACTTGATATTGCGAAGGTAAAAGTATTTTAGAACTATAAAAGCGACAAGTTATACTCGTAACGTGAAGTTCACTTTCTTATTTTCCAGATCCGCAAACCTGAAAATTACTTGATCGAAATCAATACTCAATAGCTTTCATCATATTACTTTCTGTTAATAAAAGTAGAACAAGATATAAGGCCTAAGCTTAGCTTTCAGTTATTGGGACAAAAAAATGGAATAAATTCTAGAAAGCCCCATTCAGCTTGTAATGTGAAGCCCAATTCAGCTACGAACTGTTAACAATGCATGTTTACAAACAGTTCTACTTATGAATGTTACAAACAATGAAACGTTACCTTCAAGATATGTTACGTTAAAGAAAATTACTCTTCTTTGGTTGCTAGCCATGTTACGTATAAACCGCTACCTTGAGCACTTGCCCGGGAGTGTGAAGCATGTGTCACGTGATATTAAAAGTTGGCTAATTAAGAGCTTTCAGCGATGACAGCCCTGGCCTGGACTTGTGAGGTGGGCGTCTCCCCAACTTTGAACATGTCGGCTGGCCGTAGGTACTTGAGATAAGACTGATCGATGGGGAATACAAGTCTGTCATGGGAACATTCCTTAACGTCACATATAGCAACTAAATCCAATAATAAGACACGAACTAAAGGTAGCAGATGTGTGTACAGACAGCTGTTACTGACATGGCCTTGGTTGGCCACTCTGATACTGTTAGCTCTCCAAATTCAATGATGTGCAATCAATAAAAATTTATATTTCCCATAAATCCACTATTTCCTATTCCCCCAACTTCCACAATTTCCTATTCAAAGAAATACGCCATTTCCTATGTCCCCACTTCCACCATTTCCTATTCAAGGACAACCGCCATTCCTTATTCCCAGATATCCACCATTTCCTATTCACAGACAACCACCATTCCTTATTCCCAGTTATCCACCATTTCCTAGTCACTGACATGCACTATTTCCAGATATCCAACATTCAGTTATCCACTCTTCCAGATATCCAGTATTGCCGTATATCAACTATTCTTATTTCCCAGACTTCCACTTTCGATAATTTTTGTTTTAAAAAAAAATCATCGTTTGTTTTGTTTTTATAATGTATTTGGTTCCATGGTGCATAGTAACTTTTTTTCTTAACTATATGATTGCAGTTCTTATGTTATCAAATAGCTTAGTATTACTATTACAATTTGATAAAACGTGTCAAGTTCGGTGACCACCGACAATCATAACTTAACTTCAAATAGAGAAACGTGTCGGGAGTTCTTTTTAAATCGTGTAAGTAAATTATTTCTCTCTCAGTCTGAACCAGCACTAATTTAGAGTGCGGCTTCTTTCTAGTATATTACTTTCTTCTCTTTTCATCTCTGTATCTCGTGCCAATGTTAAATCGTTTTGCGTGCCAAGACTAGCACGCGTGTCGTGATGGCAAGCCCCTGCAGCGTAGCTTAACTACGACGGATGAGCCCCACAAAAGAGTAATCAATGGTGAAAGTTGGAGATGCGTGTTACCGTTCAGACGGAGACCATGTGTGACCGGGACGCACCAACTGAAATTGATCGGACTGGCCGCGGGAACAGGTTCGACCTTGACAACACGTCAGCATTGAAAGCTCAGGCGTTATATTACAGGGCTATTTGGTCATTATAACTCCCCATCCCCACCCTCTCTCGCTCTTCCCCCACAAGCAGGGCTCTTTAATAAACTTTATTCTTCCCATCGCCATCTTGTTTCTAAAACATCAAATCAAATACGTGACATGACACAAACATCATTGTACGTCATCAAATATGTAAGGCGATTAATTGTAACTTAGATATACAACACAGAGATAATCTAATAAAACCCTCGAATAGACATATGGATTTAAAAAACACATTTCTTATTGGATATGCAAAAACAAAATGGGTTGCTTGAAGAAACCCGTAAAACCAACACTTTATCAACATTTAAAACTCTAATAAAATTGGAAAACTAGACAAATACCATGGATAAGTGGAGGACGCAATAATCTTCTGATGGAATAAGCGCCTGTAATAGATAAAAGAAGGGAGAGGTCATCAGAAAGTATAGAAGACTGAAATGGAGAGACAATGGGGAAGGGTATTACAGGAAACAATACTGTTGGATTTGATCTTGTTGTTTGTTTGTTTGTTGTTGTTTTTTTTTCGTTTTTTTTTCAGAAATAATAACTGATCTGAAAATACGAGTTAACGCTGTAGTAAACAACATTAGCGACTGATGTTATGGTCAGAACACAAGATCAGGTTTATAGTTGACAAGAAGACGAATAAGTCCAAAGAAACCTTATACGATGTACCAAACTCCCATCTTCGATTACTTCTGTACTCTTGATTAAGGATTGCTATCTGAGGTCATGACCGAAAATGTGTGGCTAAAGAGCTTATAGCGTTTCAGCGATCAGTACACACTCTTTAACGAGAATTTCACGAGACATCAACTTGGCCCTACTGAGTCAATGGACTTTGATAAGCAATTATTATGAGCAGTCAAAAGCGGGTCAGTGTTTACAGTGAGATCATCAACTTTTTGGAGCCGCGTGAAAATTCTTGTAAAAGATGCTAATGTTTTTACACTGACCCACTGTGTTACACAGGGCAGTCTCCCGTGAGATCATCAGTCAACAATAATGCAATAAATACGTGCTCGTCATTTACATAAACTGAAATATGCGTACGATGAGTTCTGGAACTTTTCCAAAGTTGGAAGTGTAGAAACTTACGAGAGAAAATACTGTTACGTTTGAGGGTGGGGGGTGTCAGAGTGAGAGAATAAATGACAGGAGTGCACATGATATAGGACACAGAAAGGATATGAGAGCGTAAATTGGCAAGAGGGTGCAATGAAAAATATAATTGTATGAGAGAGAGAGAGAGAGAGAGAGAGAGGGGGGAGGGAGGGAGAGAGACAGAAGGGGGAAGAGAGAGAGATAAAGCATCTCCCTTTCTGAATTCCATTTCATCGGTCGTTTTGCTACCAGTCTGTAAACACTAACAAACATCTCCGCCCCCTCGAATGATCCACCGTCGACGCCCCTTTTCCGAAACTTGCAGCCCCTTCCCCCCTGCCCCAACTACGGTGTAGCCAACCCCACGTCAGAGTTAGTGATCAGACGGAGACCGGCGGGACGAATCAGCGGAACAAGGTCACGGGATCGATACCAAGTGCTCACTCCAGGCCCTGCTTATCTCATCAGTCAGGTGACAAGAGAGAGACGTCATCGTGACGTCACAGTGGCAGGCGGTCGGGATTTCAACGGGGCGTTGTGGCGGTGGTGGACGTCGGTGATTACAGATGGTGTGTCTTAACGACAGCATGACGTAACAATTGTATAGTACAGACACAAACGTATGGTACAGAAACAGACGTATGGTACAGACGCCAATGTATGGTACAGAAACAAATGTATGTTAGCGATAAGTGGCAAAAAAATTACCAAATTTGGTGACTTCAACAACTGAACTCTACTGTTGCTCAGTAACACGAGAGTAGGGCATACACACCACTGGAATCAAGTTATTAAGAAAGCTTATCGGAACTCACCCTCCCTACGTAGGCGTGGAAACATGAACTCTCTCTTAAATAAACAATACAGTGGGAACGTTGCTCCAAATTAAATTGATAGGAACTATAGACGGAGATGGACATGGGGAAGGGGGTGGGGGAAGCGTAACAACCTCTTCCAATCGATTCTCTCAATATGTTTAATTGTTACGTGATTTGAGTAGATTTTACAATGATGCAGGTAGTTGTGACAATGATAATAGTAGACGACTTCATTTGTGTCTTATTATACATGTATCTAGTCTGTTACAATGGTACACATTTTGTCAAGTTGAGATCCAACCAATTTATGTGGCAGTATCCATTTATTTGCGTCATCGGTATTTGTGTGCCCCATCCAAATTTATGGTCGATATTAAAATGTGTTTCCGCCATCCAATAGTGTTTCCGCCATTCTAATGCGAGTCCGCCATCCAAAAGTGTGACCACCATCCAAATATGTGTCCGCCACCCAAATGTGTGTCCCTCATCTCAATGTGTGCCCCGCCATCACAAAGTTTGCCCCCCCCCCACGCTAAAGTGTGTTATACATAGAAAAGAGTCTCCAATGTGGGGCAGCGACTAATATGAACAACACAGCAACGAATATAAACAAAACGCACATCAACAGCAACATCAACACGAACGAAACAGCAGCATCAACAGGAACGAAACAGCAACACCATGACTATCGCAGCAGTAGGAGAGCACCACAACAACTCCCAGGATAAAAGTGCTCTGTTTACATTCTCCCCAGCGCTCTGACGTCAGTGCCAGCTAATTGAGGCCATCTCTCTTTTCCATCGCCAGCAGCTCCCAGAGAATGAGGCCAGCCAGTAAGTTCGCCAGCCAGTAAGTTCGCCAAGCCAGTAAGTTCGCCAGCCAGTAAGTTCGCCAGCCATGTGTATGGAAGGCAAGAGACATGAGGGGGTGGGGCGGAGATTTTAAATTGTGTAATATTATTTCTGAGGTGACATAGGGACCAAGTTTATCGTGGGTATGGGAGATGAGGATGTAAAGGGGAGAAAGCGGGTACGTTGACAAAGCTTGACTCCATAACCATTGAGAGAATCGTGGCTTTCCTTTCAATATAGCCAACATCGGAAATTAAACAAAGTCAACATCGGAAATATAACCTAGTCAACATTGAATCCGAAGAGTTTTCACTTTCATCAACAACGCTAACAATATATATTATTTTTAATAACGTTTTGTAGGATTACTATCCCATGACTTAGAAAGACTTAAATTTGCATAAAGTTGTAGGTTAGTCTTTACCAAATTGATCAGCGCTGTGTCCCGGTCAGCAAGGCAGGCGTTACAGCAAACGCAAGCCCGGAATCAGCTCTGGTTCCTCACAAGGTCTTATTTATACATTCGTAGTTGCAACGCGTGACTTCATAATGACCATAATAAAACCATTTATGTTTTAAAAAATTGTCTCATGACAGAATGACCAAAATAAATCAACTTATGTCAACAATCGTCTCATGCCAGAGTGACCAAAATAAAACAATTTATGCTAACAATTGTCTCATGACAGAATGACCAAAAACAACACAACTTAAGTCCATAATTGTCGTCTCATGACAGAATGACTAAATTAAAGTTAGCCATGAACACAGTCAGGATGATATTTAGCCGAAACCAACAGCTCAATCAAACAAAACAATAAATTCAAAATATTTCAACCAGATTTCTATCATACGTATTAAAAAAAACATTTGAAAGAAATCAATGATTATGAAGTGTAAATATTTCTACAATACATCAACCAAGGAAGGCTAGGCTGAGTGCACATAAATGCATTATATAAATATATCTTCATCGGCCACGAAAGGCTAGGCTGAGTGCACAGAAGTGCATTATATAAATATATCTTCATCAGCCAAGAAAGTCTAGGCTGAGTGCACATAAGTCCACTATATAAATATATCTTAATCGGCCAAGAAAGGCTAGGCTGAGAGCACTATTTAAATATAATAAGTGCACTATATAAATATATCTTCATCGGCCAAGAAAGGCTAGGCTGAGCGCACATACGCGCTCTATAAAAATGTGTCGATACATCAGCCAAGAAAGGCTAAGCCGATTGGGGATAAATACACTATCAGATAAATGATTGAAATCGAAGACGTATAACTTGTGTACTGAATTTCAAGACATGTGATGCAATAAGAGAAAGTCACATGTCAACAACAAAGTTAATTGTACAATAATTAATAGAGCCCTAACCACCACCACCACCACCACCCCCCACGTCCAGGAATTTTAAAAGAGATGCTTTATCGCAACAATTTGCTTTTGAAAAAGATTTTTTTTTAAAGACCCTCATTATAACTTGGCTTCTAAACTATTGCAGGAAGACATGGAATCAGTAAAGCGATACATGTAAATCATCTGCGAGTGCTAACCTAACACGTCTACTAGTGCTAACCTAACACGTCTACAAGTGCTAACCTAACACGTCTACAAGTGCTAACCTAACACGTCTACAAGTGCTAACCTAACACGTCTATAAGTGCTAACTTAACACGTCTACAAGTCCTAACCTAACACGTCTACAAGTGCTAGCCTAACACGTCTGCAAGTCCTAACCTAACACGTCTACAAGTGCTAACCTAACACGTCTACAAGTCCTAAACTAACACGTCTACACGTCCTAACCTAACACGTCCACAAGTCCTAACCTAACACGTCTACAAGTCCTAACCTAACACGTCTACAAGTCCTAACCTAACACGTCTACAAGTCCTAACCTAACACGTCTACAAGTGCTAACCTAACGCGTCTACAAGTGCTAGCCTAACACGTCTACAAGTCCTAACCTAACACGTCTACAAGTCCTAACCTAACACGTCTACAAGTCCTAACCTAACACGTCTACAAGTAAATACAAGACAACAGTCAACACGTAAACAAAAGTTCATCAATTTAAGCTAAGCCACCTATCAAAATAGGGAAACAAAACGGTCATCTTACCTGTGGAAACACTCTTTTAGAAACGTTCACTTCTTGAAGTTACTGTGCTGGACACGTTTATATGACTTTGTACATTCCCCAAGTGCACGCTGAAAACGGAAATAGCAGATTATTGTTTTTTTGCTATGAGAACCCATATTAACATAAACAGAATGAATAGTGATATAAGAATATCCAGGTGAGAAATACTATATTACAAAAGTTGATTGCCGAATCTATTCCCACTACATGGCTAAAATCAAGCCTGTAGCCCGTAACAGGGGTGGGAAAACTGCGGCCCTCGGGTCACATGCTGTCATCAGAAACCTGCAGCTAATTCTTATCAAACCCATACATATATATGTTAAAGTAGACATGTTTGTGCTAGAAATTAAGCTGACATTATTTTCGTTGTGGTCATTTGATTTTTCATAATTCACGGATGCGGGTCTCGCTCTGAAGGGGTTGCCCACAACTGTTGTACTACATTATCACTTCATCACCCCAATATGCCATATTGGGGTGTTGACAATCTGAGTCTATTTTGAATTAAAAGACCTGAATAAGGTAGACGAATACATACACACATGACAATTACGAAGGAGCAGCCTCGTCACAAGTTATACATGGAGATGGGACTAGAAAGTCAGATTTAGTGATGTGGGGGGGGGGGGTCGCACGATTCTAATTAATTTCAACGGATTGCTTACAAACCTGGCGTAAAGTGCAAGTAAATTGATATTGTCAATGGGTCCATTGGACACCACAAACATTGTCAACCACGTCGCAAATTCATAGTTAGGAGAAGGATGTTGAAAGTACACCCAATGTTTGTTACCCCAAAGACTGTGTGTTCATAGAAGGTGCACTATTGGAGAATACGTGCTCAATATTACATTGGTGTATACTATCGAACATCAGTGCATTGGGGCACATTGGTGTATACTATCGCACATCAGTGCATTGGGGCACATTGTTTTATACTATCGCACATCAGTGCATTGAGAAAGTTTGGTGCACTGTTGGAACTCATTTCTATATTGACCCCCTCACGTACACACGCACACAATTTTTACTTCCACAATACAAGTATACCACATGCTTAACTTCCCTTGCTACTACCGCCCATTAGCATTGTGGCTCGAGCGCGTGCGAATAATAAAACCACAATGTTTACCCATCACAGGCCGATGGTAACATCCGTCTAGACCAAGGCGAACCCACCTACAGAACTGAAAGTCCATCTCTATGCGGGAACACATTCATTTTAGAGAAATCCATTGAGGGAAACAACTTTCAAAGGGGATATCCAATGACACGCGGGAATATCCATTGGCTCGCGTGGAGATCCGTATCCACGCGGTAATGACACAACGTAAACTTCCACACCAAGACGGATACATTGAAATCCACGTGAGCGGGCCAAGGTGAGTACAACTGGAGTAAAATCAATGAAGGAGACAGCTGTAAGAAACGGCAGGTTGAGAACGTTGGGCGAGGCGACATCCCGAGTGAGTGGATTATTTAACATCCCCGTACAATGGGAGTTTTAATGAGTGTGTACGGTTAGGGATGGGGGGGGGGGTTACAACATAGCCGCCACGTGTTAAATTTTGTGTGTGTCCGATTTGAAGTATTGATGAATTGATTAGAATTGTAGATACATTAATTAGCCTCGAATGGGATGTGGAATCAACCAAGGCCAAATATATTCGTTATAATATCAGCTTTTTTCTTAATTGAGATTCCGAATATTGCCAGAAATGAAAGTGATAGAATTTTAGTGATTTTATTACTGTACAAAAATTTTTTTCATTCGAAAGTCAAGCTCTACAACTACAACATATAACCTAGAGACCACTAACTTTCTCTACAGCATTGACCTAACGATATTTTTTTTTTAATTTAACTATTTAAGCAAAACTGTTTAAGTGTAAATGGCTGGGAGCAGCTGCTAGTGTCACGTTATGTTTCGGTCCAAGCTCTCAGTTCTCTAACCTGAAATTTACGTGGGTGAAAACATCAGCCTCGATGCCAGAAGTGTTGGGTGGGTGGGTCGCTTTGGCTGTGATTTTATCATTTATTTCTTGATGGGAACGTAAATTGGCTTTTAACAATAAGGAAAAGATGACAATACCAAAACTAAATATTTGCAATTTAATACTTATATATATACTTATAATAGCAGTGAGGGAATCTGGTTACATACCAGAGCTGATGCAGGCCTATGGAGAAACACAGATACTTTATATTTCATTTAATTCATAGACATTAATATAACCTGGGAAAGAATGAGATGAGGCGCCAAGCCTTGTACACATTTGCTCTAACTCTAAGAAACATATAAGGCGGCACATTTTAACTACTATGGTACATATTTCCTCTAAGATAGACTGAAAACGCACCCTAACATACCTACAGTCCATTCTTTCACCCACAAACTCCACCTTATCATAGGCGTACGTTAACAGCTTCTGGATTTTCCTCCGTCGGTCAGGTTTGTCCACCTGCACCCCATCCCCACGTTGAATTAGATAAGCACGATGTTAAGACAAGGCGATCCTTTTTATTCGAACGCCTGTCGAAACAAGGAAGCTTGCGCACACTTTTTTAAAGTAAAGCTTTCACAATTAATGTTAAAGACACCATTCCTTGACCTTTTGTCATAACATAGACTGCTCTCAGATTGACTGGCTGCAACAACTTGTCATTCGCTTCAATTTGGCTTATGTATGTAAATATCTTTGAGTCTAATCGGAGAGAGAAAAAAAAACTCCATTCATTTGTCTGCAGCTTCATTTCCGATACATACACACATCACGTTTAAAAACTACACGGGGAATAGATCATTGTGGACCTGGAATTAGTGCGATTCTTGGCTTATTCTCAAACCATTGAGGGCACGGATCAATTTAGTGGGCATCATTCGACCTAAACCTGTCATATGGCAGGATAATCCCTTCAAATGATATTCCTTATGCTTATCCAAATATTTTTGCGTAATTTCCAGGTTTCTCAATGAATGTGTTTTCGCCATATTTAATTTGTTGTTTTTGTTCTGTTCTGTAAACAAATTTCGAGGTCAGGTGAATGGAAACCTGTACAAATTAAAAATAAATAAGTTTCGAAACTCAGGTAAATGTCGGGTACACGGCGAGTCCTCGGGTTACGACGCTACCGCCTTACGCATGGTGGTTACGAACGCTCCCCCATAACAAAATGTAACGCGCCATTTCTGTCTTTTCTAAAATCCTCTATATTAACTCGTGGCGTCTGCTTGCTTGCTTGAGTCCCTAAAAAAACTTTGGATCGACTTTTAATCCACTTCCCCGTAGACTGGCGAGCTGAAATTTTGCAGGCAGACTTGTGCCGATGATAAAAATGATCTATCAAAATTTCAGATCGACCGAATGTACTGTAATTTAATTAATGCATTTTTATATTATCTCTATATAGCATTTTAATTTTTGTGCTAGAGTGTCACGGTGCGTATCGTATTGAACGACGTTTTTAATACCTTCCGGTTGCGCTGTGCGGTGCGTATTATATTAACTATACTTTTTAAAAATATATTCGCGATCTGTAATTTTAAATGCTATTAATTGGTATCTGTCTCGCGTTGCGCACTTTGTTAAACATGTTTTTATAACCATTTTCCTGTGATCAAATCGAGCTGTAATTTAGCAGGCAGACTGTAGTAGTTGTTTTACTATAAATCCTTTATATATGAGGCATAACTAAAATTTTGGACTTTAGGATTTATGTGCTATGCGTATTATAATGAACATAGATCTACTTTTAGTTAGTCAAAAGCGTGTGTGTTTTTTTTACTTTATAACCCTTTTTATGTGGTAAGAAATTGTTTCCTGTTTATAAAATGCTGTTTATTTCAATAACTGTTACATTTTTCATAGCTCTCTCTCTCTCTTTATCTGTCTGTCTATCTGTCTATCTATCTATCTATCTATCTATCTATCTATCTATCTATCTATCTGTCTGTCTGTCTGTCTGTCTGTCTGTCTGTCTGTCCGTCTGTCCGTCTGTCCGTCTATCCGTCTATCCATCTATCCATCTATCCATCTATCCATCTATCTATCTATCTATCTATCTATCTATCTATCTATCTATCTATCTATCTATCTATCTATCTATCTATCTATCTATCTATCATCTATACTTTTATCATTGTAACTTTTTACCTCATCCTTTTTTTCCTCGTTTTGAAATTGTTTTACTATATTTTGCATGGATTCGAATTATTTCATGATCAACGCTAGTTCATTTGTTAATTTTGTTATATATTTATAATTTAATGAATAACTTAATTTGTTACCTTACTTATTTTGTATAATTGTAATATTCACAATAGACTTCAGTTTAAAAATTATAAGACTGAACAAGATATAACTTGTGAGACAAGCAAAAAATTAATTGTTATGTTCGCAAATCAAATCAAAATTTGCAACTGCCATTTAAATTTCAACAGAAAAACAACAAGGAACATATAATTGTTACAATAATATAACTTCTATCATATGAGTAAAATGCTTTAAGGTAATTACTGAAGGGCAATTAATGAATGTTTGACAACAGTCAACGGACTAGGCAATGACAAAAAAAGATAAAAACGAAAGCCAACACTCAGCCTGTCCCAATCTCCAAGATTCACGTTTAACTATAAAGTTTATAATTATATTATAAACTAATAAGTACACATTAAAATTAAACTTTAAAAAAATTCTTTTTAAATGTACTGATTTCTGGTTATTGTTTTTGTTTTTTTACATATTTGTTTATAAACTTATTAATATTAATTTAATTTAATTTCAAATAATTCTTTACTACATTGATTTCGGGATCCTATCCGAATCTGCCATAAGTATTTGGCGAATCCGGATAGTGGCGAAAATCCCAATATCCGACAACAGAAATTCGGTTTACGACGCGACTTAAGAACGGATCAGCGTCGTAACCCGAGGAACCCCTGTATAAGGCAAGTAATTAACCTACATATATCAGACAGGTCGAAATAAGCTCTTTCTCGAAGAATCGCTTACAAATCCTACACAAGTAACTCGATAATGAAGCTTCATTTCCTTCATTTTGAGACGCCTTGCCCTAATAACCTTTTCATTTTTTCCTTTTAGAAAAACAGCTCACATGTTTTCTTGTGGCCACTTACTGGGATAATAAGTCTCTTGCAACACATGTTTGAAGAAGAAAATTATCCGACGGCTAAAATTTGACGTCATTGAGCTGACACAACGAATGCAGGTCTCGTATTGCTTACATTCACACCAAACAATCATACATTTAATGTTGGTCTCGTATTGCTTACATTCACACCAAACAATCATACATTTAATGCTGGTCTCGTATTGCTTACATTCACACAAAACAATAATACATTTAATGCTGGTCTCGTATTGCTTACATTCACACAAAACAATAATACAATCAATGCTGGTCTCGTATTGCTTACATTCACACAAAACAATCATACAATCAATCAATGCTGGTCTCGTATTGCTTACATTCACACAAAACAATCATACAATCAATGCTGGTCTCGTATTGCTTACATTCACACAAAAAAATCATACAATCAATGCAGGTCTCGTATTGCTTACATTCACACAAAACAATCATACAATCAATGCTGGTCTCGTATTGCTTACATTCACACAAAACAATCATACAATCAATGCTGGTCTCGTATTGCTTACATTCACACAAAACAATAATACAATCAATGCAGGTCTCGTATTGCTTACATTCACCCAAAACAATCAAACAATCAAAGCTGGTCTCGTATTGCTTACATTCACCCAAAACAATCAAACAATCAAAGCTGGTCTCGTATTGCTTACATTCACACAAAACAATCATACAATCAATGCTGGTCTCGTATTGCTTAGATTCACCCAAAACAATCAAAGCTGGTCTCGTATTGCTTACATTCACCCAAAACAATCATACAATCAATGCTGGTCTCGTATTGCTTACATTCACCCAAAACAATCAAACAATCAAAGCTGGTCTCGTATTGCTTACATTCACCCAAAACAATCAAACAATCAAAGCTGGTCTCGTATTGCTTACATTCACCCAAAACAATCATACAATCAATGCAGGTCTCGTATTGCTTACATTATAAACCCAAAACAATGCTTTAACTAACACATGTCTTGTAATCCTTACATTTTGAACCCAGCAAAATAGCGTCATCTCGGTAACAATGATCACAGATAAGAGACGGTCGGTGCACTTGGGTTAAAGTTAAAGCAACACTCAGTTACTTAGCAAGCATGGAAACATAATTTTTTAGCATTTTATATATTGGATGGTGTTTTTTTTTTTTTTTTTTTTTTTTTGGGGGGGGGGGGGCAGAGAGGGGTTTTTAAAATGTGAATGAACATCGTGTTTGAAGATGATCATAAAATACATTGCACTTGGTAAGATCTCATAATTTCTAGCAGCCAAATGTTCAAATGATTGTGCACTTAATAAGTTCATGTATACCACGACATGTCCGTCAATATCAGTCCAGTTTAATTCTATTTGGTTAACAAATCTAGCTACTACTTACGTATATTTTGCCGACATGAAAATCAAGATCTCTCAGTATTGGACAACTTCAAATCACGTGTCATCAAATTTTAAATTATATGAGATTAAAGAAAAATGTCTTCATAGTTCCTCTGTAATAGACAAGCAGCACTCATCCTAAATATGATGCGATGTAGGATTTATTAAAAGACATCATGAATAGAGATGCAGCACCCATCCCAGGTCAGAACAATGAAACTGAAGTCATAGGTTTCTTGTAGGATTCAGTTTTTTGTTGTTGTTGTTGGTGGTGGTTTTTTTTAATCCGTAATATTAACTCGTGGCGTCTGCTTGATGCCTGCCCTCCTTGCTAGATTGTTTGCCACAACAAAATTGGATCAATTTTTTACCCAATACTAGCGAGCTGAAATTTTGCATGCAGACTCGTGCCGACGATCAAAATGATCTATCAAAATTTCAGATCGATCGAATGTACTGTAATTAAATTAATGAATTTTTAGATTATATTTATGTATCGCTATAGTCTATAACAAGTTAATTTTTCGCGGTTCGAATTTTATTGAACAACCTTTTTTATACATATGTTGCGCTGTGCGGTGCTTATTATATTGACGATACTTTTTAAAAATATATTCCCGATCTGTAAATGTAAATGCTAGTAATTACTAATATGTCTTTCGTTGCGCACTATGTTAAACATGTTTTTATTATCCTTTTCCCGTGATCAAATCGAGCTGAAATTTAGCAGGCAGACTGGAGTTGTTTTTTTAAAAATACTATAAATCATTTATATATTTGAGAAATAACTAAAATTTTTAGATTGTCGGGGGATGTGTATTATACTGAGCACTCTTTTAGTTCTGCCTCGTATTTTAAGGATTTATAGTCAAAAACGTTGTTTTTTACGAGTTTTTCCCCTCAATTTTCCTTTCTTCCTTCTTCGGTACTGGTTTAACTTAATGCTGTCAGCTGAAATTAGTCTTGAATTTCTTTTAGTCTCTACAGCCACATCTCACTACGCCCAATATATTTCATTTAACTCTCTCTAGCCATATATCTCTTCTTTGGCTGGGAGTCCACAGACCACATCCTGATAGCCATTGAAACCAAAATGTGATTTACATTCTTCGCCGGCCCCACTGTCTCCCCCTCCTCAATATACCCACCCCCACCCCCCAGTCTCATAATGATCAACGATACCCGATATGTTATACGAGCCAATTCCTTTGGTCCGCCCCAGGCCAGGTGAGTTCCATGCTCAGTTTTAATCTCTGCTAACAACCGTTAATGACGTGAGTCGACATCGACGCGGTGTCAATACGAGGTGATTAAGTTCGCTCTCTGCAAGCTGGGGGTCAGTGGATCTCACACCATAGAGGCGTGCACACCAGGACGAGCTTTCAAAAAATGATTACAGGTTTAGAAAGGAAATACACATACCAGTTTACCACATTCACATATTAATTTACAACTTGCGATTGCTGGAAGTAAACACGTTTTTTTTTTTTTAAAATAATAAACATTAATTACCGACATTAAAGATGCCGCTGTAAATAATTCTAGTTTTGCTAAATCTTGACTAAAAATTGTGAGAGCACCTTGTCGAGGTACCTAGATGTCAGCCCCATACAAGGCAAGCATGCGGGAAGATTTTGAATGTATAGACAATTAAAAGATGGAGATTGAACGAGACGATGGGGGATATATCGATGTACAAATTAAATATTCCACAGGAGATGCGTTCAATGTTTTCATGCGTGTGGTAGATGACTGTGGTATTCATAGGACGCTCTACGAAGTTAGGATCTTCATGTGATGGTAGGGACTGAGGTGTTCTACGATGTTAGGGTATTGATGTGGTGGTAGACACTTGGGTGTTCTATGATGTTAAGGTATTGATGTGGTGGTAAAGACTTGGGTGTTCTATGATGTTAAGGTATTGATGTGGTGGTAGGGACTGTGGTGTTCATAAGATATTCTAAGAAGTTTGGGTCTTCGTGTGGTGGTAAGGACTGGAGTGTTTTTTTATGTTAGTATTTTTTGTTAGGGTATTGATGAGGTACTAGAGACTGGAGTGTTCTATGATGTTAGGGTATTGATGAGGTACTAGAGACTGGAGTGTTCTATGATGTTAGGGTATTGATGAGGTGGTAGAGACTGGAGTGTTCTATGATGTTAGGGTATTGATGAGGTGGTAGGGACTGGAGTGTTCTATGATGTTAGGGTATTGATGAGGTGGTAGGGACTGTGTTGTTCTATGATGTTAAGGTAATGATGTGGTGGTAGAGACTGGGGTGTTCTATGATGTTAGGGTATTGATGAGGTGCTAGAGACTGGAGTGTTCTATGATGTTAGGGTATTGATGAGGTGGTAGGGACTGTGTTGTTCTATGATGTTAAGGTAATGATGTGTTGGTAGAGACTGGGGTGTTCTATGATGTTAGGGTGATGATGTGGTGGTAAGGACTGGGGTTTCATGAGTTGATCTGGGAGGGAAGTAGGTATAGCACCAGAGACACGATCGATGTATTCATGAAGACATCAGATATAGGTTCAGGAGATTAAATTGATGTATGCTTGATAATCCAGTGGTAGAGGCTTGTTAACCAGAGTGAAAAATGGAGCTCATCTTTAGTGTCAACGTGAGACAGCCAAGTCTATATTAATATGGCTAGTTTATTTTTGTTGTCTCTTGAAATGTTTATTAGTTTAGATCAGTGACGGGTGAAACAAAAATGACAACAAAGAAGCAAGTAAGGAAAGGAGACCGACACCAAACAGTGACAAGCGCAGAAGAACTGCCTGTGAACACGCGGGAGGATTTTTCGACCGTTACAGGAAACAATGCAAGAACAGGCGTAAACCAACAATAAAATGGGCAACAAACTGTATGAGACATTCTGAGATCGCATTTCCAGATAGAACTCAGGACTTGTAAGTCCACGTCAAAGTTTATGACATTCGGGAAAGCTGATTATTATCATTGGTAATTTACAGTACAGTTGTATTAGTATAACATATGTATAGGCTTAGCACATAATGTTGAACTGCCATGAGAACAGAAAAGGAAAACAAGCCAACATGTTATGACAAGGCAGGTGGCAACAAAGTCAAGGAAAAGACCACACATGCCATGACAGAAATAACAAGAGTCATGTCCCATGGCGAGCGATGAGAGCCAATGTTTCAGACTTTGACTCGTCTGCACGTGATGTTTCCAGTTTATCAGACCTGCACTGGGAAAAAATACTGAAAGTGAAAGAATCTATTCATTATCACTGAGCATGCGGCTAAAAATGTCACAAAATTGAGATTCACGTGTATTACCTTGTTAACAGAAAAATAGAATGGTATAATGATTAGTAAAGTTAAACCACCGTGTGTTAGACTTTAAGAGAGTATATCTTACAATGTAGAATATTTAGCTGTTGTCCCTTAAGTAATCTCTTCACGAAACTAAACACATATTCTTTGGACCTGAGATCTAATCTCTTAAGGCCTTGGCTATTACTTGGGCAATCTGCTCCATCTGTTGGGCAGTGCCATACAACATTGTCTGAACGTAGGACTCCCCTGCCCCCCTAACCTCCCCGGCTATGTCAAGCGCGGGACATGACGTCAACAAGTGTGTGATCGTCTCAGAGGCTTGGCTGGAATGGCGGCAGTTAGGGTCCCTGTTGTGATCCAGCCTGTTACTAAAACACTTCACTAAAACAAACGACAACTTTAAAATCAATGTAATTTTGATTCTCCCTTCTATTCTGTATTTTTGCTTAAATAGTACTTGTGCTCATCTTTCCTCTTTTCGTTTCTGTTTTTTATCACTATTTATATTTGTTCATGACATAGTATGTAATATGTAATGTAAATGAAATATAAATACACTGTACTTGTGTTTATTTATTTGTATTGATGAAGGCATTAGCCGAAACGCTGACTTGTGTGAATATCCATTAATGCAGCTTTAATTTATTGTTTTTTTCACATAATTCGTTTGTGTATCTTCAACGTTATTTAAATGAACTTCGTTTGGTTTGTCAAATTTGTGAGAGAAGGGTCCCGTAGGCCAGTAACACTGTAAGTCAGTGGTGCAGTACTTATTTGCCGATCCTGCTAATTCTAACTGCCATTTTATCCTATAAATTATTACTATGTATTTTAGGACGATTTCATTGGACTTATGTTAGTTATTGGCGGTAACATCTTCATTGAATATCCGGGTATTTAGTCTTACATAAAACATTAAGAAACATGTAATAATTAAAGTATTCCATTTCGCCTACTCAAACAGATTTGAGGTGATTCTGTGTCAAGCTCAGTTAGCATAGTTGTCTTTTAGGGTTACGGAGATTTGTGAAATAATTTAATACCGGTTTCAGGTCGTTTACATTTTCAAAATGGTTATAAATTTCACACTAATAAAGGAGAAAATCTAGTATTTCAACCTTAATGACGGTGCACGTCACACAAATGGGTAAAGTTATATAATGGACTACACCAGACAACTCGAGGTAAAGCGCTTAATGACGGACTACATCAGAAAACTTAAGTGCAAAATGACGTAGTACACAAGACGACTTAGGTACTAAATTACGTACTACACCAGACAACTCGGTGTAAAGTGCTAAATGACGAACTACACTAGACAACTAAAGCGCTAAATGATGTACTACACCAGAAAACTAAAGAGCTAAATGACGTACTACACCAGACGACTTAGTTGCTAAATGCCGGACTACACCAGGCAACTTTATAAAAATGTTTAAATTCCGGAAGTCCTTCAATGATGGATGACCAGCCTTTCATTGTCGTTTCTGGGTCGAGTCGAGGACATAGACCTGGTTACACAAACCAGGTGAGGCTCTGGTACGACAAGGTTGTTGATGGCCTGCACCACCTGTCAGAAAGGTACAGAATATTCCAGGAGCTTCGTCCAGCTCTTCTCATCAAGAATTTCATCCAGTACTTCTCAATCAGAACTGGATTACAGTCCAGGAGCCTCATCCAGTGCTTCTCAATCAGAAATGTGGGCTTCAGCCCAGGGGACTCATCCAGGGCTTCTCCATAAGAACTGTGGGCTTCAGCCCAGGAGACTCATCCAGGGCTTCTCAATCAGAACTGTGGGCTTGAACCCAGGAGACTTATCCAGGGCTTCCCAATCAGAACTGTAGATTACAGTCCAGGAGCCTCATAAAGAGCTTCTCAATCAAAACTGTGGGCTACAGTCCAGGAGCCTCATCCAGTGCTTCTCAATCGAAACTGTGGACTACAGCCCAGGAGACTCGTCCAGTGGTTCTCAATCAGATTTGTGCAACCTTACATGCAAATAAACTTAAAATGGTCAATGAAATCTGTGGAAAGAATATTTTCTGGTGTACAGCACGTGACATCATAGGGACAGGGTTGATATTGGGCCATAACGTCACATGGACAACATTAATGATGGGACATGACGAGACACTGATAAGGTTGATACTAGGCCGTGATGTCACACTAGTGAGGTTGATATTGGGCCATAACGTCACATGGACAACATTGATGATGGGACATGACGAGACACTGATAAGGTTGATAATGGGCCGTGATGTCACTCTAGTGAGGTTGATATTGGGCCATAACGTCACATGGACAACATTAATGATGGGACATGACGAGACACTGATAAGGTTGATAATGGGTCGTGATGTCACACTAGTGAGGTTGATATTGGGCCATAACGTCACATGGACAACATTGATGATGGGACATGACGAGACACTGTTAAGGTTGATACTAGGCCGTGACGTCACACTGGTACGGCTTACCCATGGACTTGGGATTGTTGCTCGTGCCAAGTCTCTAACTGTGACGTCAGAAAACAATCTTTACGGCAGCTTAACAATTCTATGTAATTGTGTTATTGTGACCCAGAAAACCGGGAAATTACGGGTGGGGGGTATGATTACAACATCCCAATGACGGACAGAATTGGTTTATAGATCTAGTAAATGGTGCAAGTAAGGGTAGGTGGCGTGTGATGTGTAGACAACGGGTAGGTGGTGGGTGATGGGTAGGTGGCATGCATGGGTAGACAACGGGTAGGTGGTGGGTGATGGGTAGGTGGCGTGCATGGGTAGACAACGGGTAGGTGGGGTGTGATGGGTAGGTGGCGTGCATGGGTAGACAACGGGTAGGTGGTGGGTGATGGGTAGGTGGTGGGTGATGGGTAGGTGGGATGTGATGGGTAGGTGGTGGGTGATGGGTATGTGGCGTGCATGGGTAGACAACGGGTAGGTGGTGGGTAGGTAGTATGTGATGGGTAGGTGGGGTGTGATGGGTAGACAACGGGTAGGTGGTGGGTGATGGGTAGGTGGTGGGTGATGGGTAGGTGGCGTGTGATGGGTAGACAACGGGTAGGTGGTGGGTGATGGGTATTTGGTGGGTGATGGGTAGGTGGTGGGTAGGTGGGGTGTGATGGGTTGGTGGTGGGTGATGGGTAGGTGGGGTGTGACGGGTAGGTGGGGTGTGACGGGTTGGTGGGGTGTGATGGGTTGGTGGTGGGTGATGGGTAGGTGGGGTGTGATGGGTAGGTGGGGTGTGACGGGTAGGTGGGGTGTGACGGGTTGGTGGGGTGTGATGGGTTGGTGGGGTGTGATGGGTAGGTGGTGTGTGATGGGTAGGTGGTGTGTGATGGGTAGGTGGTGTGTGTTGGGTGAGGGTGTAAAGTAGTTTGAGGTATAGTGGTGGTGTTTGAAATGGACTTACTGATCTATTAGAACTAAAACATTGAACTGACGTGTCAGAGTGGAATAATCTATAATGAAACAGTTACAAGCTATTGCCAACTGGAAAACGTATCTCCCATTAGTTTTAGATACAACTGTCCACGAACCAACTAGACTTAACCTGAGAGATTCTGTCTGCTTTTATCATCTGATGCTTGTAGTTGACCCTCCCTAGCCCAAGCATTGTTTTAAAATTACTTATTTCACATAAAAAGTTTAAGTACCTACTGATAAAAGGAAACAGCCAATGGTAAGTAGAAACCCGTTTAACAATAATTGGCCATTATATGTCAAGTGCGTAGTCTCCCAAACGCCTATTTTGTTACCTATATTTATTTCCAATCATGTGTGTCATCAAAAAAGATGCTTGGACGCCATTAGCCATTAGATCAAGACGTCTGTAAAATCTGGCTTCAGTTACTACCCACGGCTTTAGGGCAGTCCCCGCCTCCAACCAAATACGATAACTGTAACGCAAACATGTATGTTCTCAGCATTTTACAATGACAACATCCCACAAACAAATTTCACCCGCAACAAAACCAGGCCAGCGACCTCATGCCCACACACACACACCTGTATTAGTGTCACGTCATGCGCCCCCGCCCACCCACACACCTGTAGAGGTGTATTGGAAGGGTTTAAATAAACATTACATCAACACATGAATCAAATGTTGACCCATATGATTTGCAAGCCGTTAGAATACGACCCACGGTAGAAGAGGCGCTCTGTCCTTGTTCTGATAACACACTAACACGTTACAGATATTGCAGGCCAGGCTTTTCTTGTCTTTTGGTAAAATATTATTTTTTCCCGTTTAGTACAATTAGGGGAGAGACCCAGGCGTAAAGAACAGAAGGAAGATAGGACTAACAGGAGAGATGTCAGAAAGGAAGAAAGAGGGTTAAGTGAAGAGCCAGGTACTACAAGGATATTTTCACAAAAGAGATAAGAGAATGGCAGTGCATAAACTAGAGAAGAAATGGACTAAGCTAAGATAGAAAAACAGATTGGGATTATGGGTATAGTATAAACGGACACTGTGGGGGTGGGGGATGATGCAGTGGAGTATATGAGGGAGGCTGATTGTAAAAGGCGAACAAATGAGAGGAGAGAGACAAAATTAATGAGAAAAAAACACACATATAAACCGAAGTTTTTCACTATGAATGCTTTATTTATATGTGACATAACTAAAAGTATGTTCAAAATAATGCGCACCGCGCGACAGACGAGCATAAACATTTACAGATGGGGGAAATATTATTTTTAAAAAGTATATTCAATATAATACGCACCGAACCGCGCGACATGAAAACATTGAAAAGGTTGTTCAATATAACACGCACCGCGACAAAAATGTATATGCTACATAGAGATAATCTAAAATTTTAATTATTTAATTACAGTTCATTCAATCGATGTGAAATTTTGATGGATAATTTTTATCGTCGTCACGACTCTGCTAGGGAAAATTTCAACTTGCTAGCAAAAAGCATACGGGGAAGTGGGGTAAAAATCGATCCAAAGTTTTTGTGACAAGCAAGCAATCAAGCAGAAGCCAAGAGTTAATAGAAACGATTTAACAAGGAGATAGATCTAGTGACTCGACGTCAAGATGAGCAGATAGGAAGCATGAAGATAGAACATGGAGAAGGACATGTTCACGTTGGCGAAATATGAGGTATACGAAAAGAGACAGGTTAAGTAATGCGTACTTCTACGCTGTAAGAAGGAGTAGGACTAAGCTGTCAACATTCAGGTACTGTAAGCAGGCGTATAGCTACTCTGCTATCAGTCTGGTCCTGTAAGAAGGGGTAGAAGGGACCAACCTAAAATCACTCCGGACATTCGCCCCGCGAATATCGCGTTTTTCGGAACTATTCCCCTCGGCAAATGGTGACCACGCAAATATCTTCTTTTAAAAAAAATAAATTAAAAAATAGTAATCCGGAGCCGGCAAATGGCACATCCAACTATTCGGGTTTGGTACTCGGTAGAAAATGTCTACCCGGTTGGTTCCTAGTAGAAATCATGAGGTGGGCATTAATTGAGATGTAGAAACATCTTTATGTTCATGAAATGTAGATTTAGTGTAAAATAGCGTTATTTGTATGCACAGATATGTTGCATCTGACTCCCGGGGGTAAATGATATAAAGTTTGCTGTAGCATATGTTGCATGCTTGACAAAAAGGGCAGTACCGATACACAATGGAAGGGGTGCAGTACCGATACACTATGGAAAGGGTGCCGTGACTATACTCATCTCATTGTCATGTACACATCCATGTCTTGAGCTAAATAAAAGAAGATGCACGGGTAGCAATACTAGATTACTTCAACGAACTAGAAAGGCATCAATGACTATGAATTCAGGGAGGTAACCATGGCTTCTTGGTCAGCGAGGTGAATCCACATAGTTCGTAGGACATTGTGGTGAATCATGGCTCGTATGACAGTTCGGTGAATTATGACTCGTAGGATATCGTGGAGAATCATGGCTCGTAGAAATTTGTGGTGGACCATGGCTCATAGGACACTGTGGTAGGTCATGGCTCATAGGAGTAGGACAGCGTGGTGAATCAATGCTCGTAGGACATTGTGGTGGATCATGGCTCGTAGAAATTTGTGGTGGACCATGGCTCATAGGAAACTTTGGTAAGTCATGGCTCATAGGACAGTGTGGTGAATCAATGCTCGTAGGACAGGGTGGCTAGTATGTAAGGAAAAAAATGAGGAAATCCCTCCAATTGAGAGAGAGAATCTGGAGTCACTTTGTTGGATATGGAGATGAGTGGAAAGGTTCATTTACTTTATTCTCTACTTCCTCTTTCAGTTGCTTTTAAACTTTACAACTAGAACAGTTTGCAGTGTAAATAAATGTATATTTGGAGCACATTTTGTATTCAAATGATTTACATTTTCGTGGATGCACTGATTCCCCCCCCCCCCCCACACACACAATGTATTCTAATACATTTTTTCCTTTAAAACAGGGGTTAAGTTGAATAAAGGTATGTAAAAGAAAATACCAATTGACTGTGTAATTGAAATTCAGCCCATGTCTAATGGAGCAGCTCAGTAATCTAGGAGTAACACGTCATGTCTATTTATAGAGGACTAACTGTGGCGGTAGACTGGTAGAGGAGGTTTTCGGTAGTTAAGCATAATATAGAATTAGGTGAATTTGGCCAATGTGAGGGAGGACAGGCTGAGAGATGCTGAGCTTAACATTACACAGAAGTTTCTTGAAGTTAATTAATATCGAACAGTAACGTAAGCGATGTGCTGAGAATCAGTGGAGAGATTTTTAGTTTTTAAATAAGAGTCCATTGGGTTCACTTAACCTTCCTTATTTATTACCATATACAGATTTAGTAACATTAGAAACTGATATGGTATTTATTTGAGGGGGGGGGGGCGCCCGCTACCTTTTCGGGAATTCCTGAAACTAAATTTAAGTCTTTTTTTTCTCGGATTTCCCCCACAATTAGTATAAGTTTTATTTCCTAGCCATTTTTGCCATTTTTTTTAAATTTCTCTGTGTAATGTTAATGAACATTACTTGAGGTCTACCAACAATAGCTCCACTCACATTTTCAAAGGTTTCCCTACAGTTAATAGAAGTTGGAGTAAATGCAATATTTCAGTAACGTAAACTTTAAACAGTTGACCTGTCAGATCCAATACCTGTTCAAATATCCCAGTCACCTGGCCTGCAGTCACTACGTTGGTACTTCTCTAAATCTATGTGATTATCACACAATGTCAACGACTGGCTTGCATTTTAACTGGC
The DNA here is from genome assembly GCA_002072015.1 of Radix auricularia. Lineage (NCBI taxonomy): Eukaryota > Metazoa > Mollusca > Gastropoda > Lymnaeidae > Radix > Radix auricularia. The sequence goes on along the minus strand of MUZC01001083.1, from coordinate 1,002,658 downwards.
TATTGCCACTATTGACTATTGGACACATGCTACATCTTAGCAGCCATCAGATTGTTGTAAAAACAGTTAATCAAAATGAATAACTTACTAGTTCCAATTTCACTTTTCATCATAGGAATTCCAAAAATTAGCCTTACACTTACACGTGTTACCTTTTCGAACTTTTTGAGTGAGAATCCACAGTTAAGTGAGGGTCCACTGAGTGAACTGACAGTTAAGTCAGTGAGAATCGACTGACAGTAAAGTGAGAATCGACTGACAGTAAAGTGAGAATCCACTGACAGTTACTGAGTTAAGTGAGAATCCACTGCACTGACAGTATAACAGTATAGTGAAAATCAACCGATAATTAAGTGAGAATCCACTGACAGTATAGTGAGTATTCGCTGATAAAATATTCTATAGAATAGAAAAACAGTGGTAAACACTTAAACCTGTTTTTTTTTTAATTTTAATTTTACTTTTTATTATGTAACTAAATGAGTAGAGAAGTTGGCCCACACTTGCACATCGGGTAACCTTATAACACTATTAACACGGAGACTTCAGTGTTGGGTGTGAAGCACAGAATTCCGAGACACTAAAAAAACACAGGGTGAATTATTTCCACACACTGCACACAACACATCGCCTCAGTGTGCTTGTAACCTCCACGAACTGAGCACCAACACACCCCACAAAGTTAAAGAGCGGGGCACACATCCACCTGCCCTCAGCACACTATCCACCGTGGGTAGAGGCCCCTATCTCCCCTGGTCTACATCAGCGGGAAAGTGCAGGCAAACCAACGGACCAGACACTATCAGCTGAAAGCCGCCCTCGCATGTGGCACTGCAGCTTTTCACGTCAGGGCGTAAGCGTAGCGCAACCTTACAACCAGCGGAGCGGTGTAACCTTTACAGTGCGCCGGCGGAGGGGAGGGAAAGGTGTGGAGGGACACAAATCCGGGACAAAAAAAATATACCGGGGGGGGGGGGGATACTGTTCTCGTGCTCTACTTTTTTCTTTTGTTTTTTGTTTATTTCGCTGTCAGAACAAGAATTTCTTTTCAGATGTTCTAAAGAATGATGGTAAGTGTATGCAAGTCTAAGGCATATATTCATATATCCAGACACAAAAAGTTAACTGTAATATTGAGAAAGAAAAAGCATAATTGTTTTCCTAAGTGTAGCAGCAGATGACGAAAGGAGAGGAAGGGACGGTCCATCCATATTTCTCCTATATCTGGCCAGCACTCTCGGACAACAGTGCTTCGGTGCTGTAAGTCAGTGTTTTCGTTGAAGGCGTGAAACAATCTGGGTACGGGAGGGGGCCGAACTTTCATCTAGCTCAGCGGTGTCCAAAGTCGGGCCGACGGCCACGGGGCAAACGCGGCCCGTACTTTATATTTTAACAGGCACGCGGCCTCATCTTAAAAACAAAACTAACTGATGTATTATATCTGTAACAACCTTATATTTCTAATAAAAGTTTTAAAATTTGTCCTGTTTTTTAAGTATGTCAAAAGATAAAAATCGAAGGCGTTTTTTTTTCTTTTCTTGTTGTACAAATTACTTGACCAGCAGTGTCTTTAATACCAAACAAGGGTAATATATTTATATGGTTCAATTTTTTCTGTCGCCAATAACATTAAATTACCATAGAAAATATATGTTATTAACAATGGTGGTGTCTCTGCCATGATTGGCGAGCGCAGTGAAATAGCAACACTTGTAATGTATATTTGTTAAAAAGTAAGCAAAGAGGGTGACAAAGCTTTTAAACTACACTGTATCATTCATGTACATGTTCACTGTGTCAAACATTTTAAATGTGATCATGCCTGTAAGCCAGGGATAAAAGCTATAAACTCTATTCGCTCTAAAGACATGTTTCACCGCCATATTCAGCAGTTTCTTCTTGACATCCATGAAGAATACGAAGATGTAATGTATCACAATGATGTAAGATGGCTCAGTCAGGGGACAGAAGAAATTGGGAAAATAAGGAATAGCATCTTCCAGAACAATCTGATCCTGCTTCCCTGGCACATTTTACATTTTTAGATGATGTGACAAGACATCTAAATATTTTAACAAAGTTCTTTAAGAGCCCAATACTTTGGTAAACAATTTATAAAAACATCTTTCTTATTCGGCATGGAAGAACAAACACAAATTTTCTTTCTTCCCGTCCGGTATTCGAGCGTGGATTGGGTTGTCTGAAGAAACCAGGAAAGCAAAAACTTTATCGTCATTTACAACTCTAATAAGAATACAGAACTAAACACAAACCATAGTTAAACGTAGGAAGCAATAATCTTCTGTACTGAAGGAGCGCCTGTAACATATAAGATAAGATTTATATCAAGGCCCTTTGGGAAAAGGCTACAACTTTTGCAAAACAATTGTCTCAAATACAGCTAATATCACTCATTGCACCCTCATTAAAGTAATTCATGACAAGTTTTCTATAAAGAAATTTCAATGAGCAATGCAGAGGTATGTTATAGAAATCATATATATGACTGATGAATGTCTACGATGAGTTCAGGACTTTGCAACTATAAAAAAGGAAATTGCTATTTCTTCACCTATCTCTGTGTAGCCTGATGATGCTCCAGGCAAACTGCAACTGGAACTCATTGAGTTTCAAAGGGATGCTGAATGTCGAGGCAGACAACAAAGGCTTTCTGTCTTTGACTTTTACCCTCAGCTGGATAAGGACAGTTCCAAGAGATTTGAGAATTGGCTAAGGAAATGCTCAGCTTGTTTGGCTCGACCTAGTTGTGTCAGTAGACATTATTAGTCCATGAACTTCTGATAAAATTACTGCACTGACATCTGCTTTCACGCAAGTTACTGCACTGACATCTGCTATTACACAAGTTACTGCACTGACATCTGCTTTCACACAATTTACTGCACTGACATCTGCTTTCACACAAGTTACTGCACTGACATCTGCTTTCACACAAGTTACTGCAATGACATCTGCTTTCACACAAGTTACTGCAATGACATTTGTTTTCACATAAGTTACTGCACTCACATCAGCTTTCACACAAGTTACTGCACTGACATCATCTTTCACACAAGTTACTGCACTGACATCTGCTTTCACACAAGCTACTGCCCTGACATCTGCTTTCACACAAGCTACTGCCCTGACATCTGCCTTCACACAAGCTACTGCCCTGACATCTGCTATCACACAAGCTACTGCCCTGACTTCCGACGAAGGTTTCTGGTAAAGCGCTATTCATCTATGCGACTGCAGGATGCTCACTGTTTAAACACTAATACTTCAGTTTTCACAAAAACAAAAAATCCCAGCAAGTAATCCTTAATAAGGTGGCAGATGCAAGTAACTTGAGAATCACTTACACTGGGTAAGAAGCTCTCGACGGCAGCCACTGACTGGTAACTTCTAGGTCATTCAAGAAGGAAGTCGTGTTTGAGAGAGATGGCGTTTGCTCTAATACCCGGATGACATGTCACGGATTAAGTTTAAAGCACTGGTATATTCAACTGTTCAGTGGTTCTTATTTTATAGCTATGTTTAGGATTGTTATGACTTGTACATTAGGTGGCGTCATTAGAGTATATACTAAATCATTTATAATTCTTGCTTTTACCTAGATATACTTAAAAAGTCATTTGTAACTGTTGCATTGAAAGACGAATTCTTAAAACGCAAACATATTTGAAAGAGTTTGGTTAATGTGCAAAGAATTACATATTCTCCACAACACTACATATTTGATGAAATCTCTCCTCGCGAGTGTGCGTCTCTCTCTCTCTCTCTCTCTCTCTCTCTCTTCTCTATCTCACTATTTCTCTCTCCCGTCGCCTTGTCCGTCCATCTATACATTCTTATTATGTCACCGACGGGAAAACCCGCGTACGAAAAGGTGAATGATAACAAAGAATAAGGGGTGGGTAGGTAGGGTGAAGATAGGAGGGGTGCGGATGGGGAGTAATGTCTGAATCGATCGTGTGCTGTAGTAGAGTGAGCTACTATGGCATCCAGTGCGTTCTATAGACGTGTGTAGGTGAGCGTGGAACCAGAGCACTGCTCATTGGCCGGGGAGATGGGCTGCTAGTCTGATAGGTGGGCTGCTAGTCTGAAAGGTGGGCTGCTAGTTTGATAGGTGGGCAGCTAGTCTGAGAATTGGTGGTCTGCTAGTAAGATAGGTGGGCTGCTAGTTTGATAGGTGGGCTGCTAGTCTGAGGATTGGTGTGCAGCTAGTCTGATAGGTGGGCTGCTAGTCTGAGGATTGGTGGGCAGCTAGTCTGATAGGTGGGCTGCTAGTCTGAGGATTGGTGGGCAGCTAGTCTGATAGGCGGGCTGCTAGTCTAAGGATTGGTGGGCAGCTAGTCTGATAGGCGGGCTGCTAGTCTGAGGATTGGTGGGCAGCTAGTCTGATAGGCGGGCTGCTAGTCTAAGGATTGGTGGGCATCTAGTCTGATAGGCGGGCTTCTAGTCAAAGGATTGGTGGGCAGCTAGTCTGATAGGTGGGCTGCTAGTCTAAGGATTGGTGGGCTGCTAGTCTGATAGGCGGACTGCTAGTCTGATAGGTGGGCTGCTAGTCTGATAGGTGGGCTGCTAGTCTGAGAATAGGTGGGCAGCTAGTCTGAGAATAGCCTGATAGCTCCGGGACTACTGTACAAAGTTCAGAGACACCAACACATATCCTGATAGCTCATGGACTACTGTACAAAGTTCAGAGACACCATCACATATCCTGATAGCTCCGAGACTACTGTACAAAGTTCAGAGACACCAACACATATCCTGATAGCTCAGGGACTACTGTACAAAGTTTAGAGACACCATCACATATCCTGATAGCTCCGAGACTACTGTACAAAGTTTAGAGACACCAACACATATCCTGATAGCTCCGGGACTACTGTACAAAGTTTAGAGACACCATCACATATCCTGATAGCTCCGAGACTACTGTACAAAGTTCAGAGACACCAACACATATCCTGATAGCTCAGGGACTACTGTACAAAGTTTAGAGACACCATCACATATCCTGATAGCTCCGAGACTACTGTACAAAGTTTAGAGACACCATCACATATCCTGATAGCTCCGGGACTACTGTACAAAGTTTAGAGACACCATCACATATCCCGATAACTCCGGGACTACCGAGCAAAGTTTAGAGACACCATCACATATCCTGATAGCTCCGAGACTACTGTACAAAGTTCAGAGACACCATCACATATCCCGATAACTCCGGGACTACCGAGCAAAGTTCAGAGACACCATCACATATCCTGATAGCTCAGGGGCTACTGTACTAAGTAGATTCGCTATACACCATAACAACATATCCCGACATCTCCGGGACCGGGACTGGTTGGTGTTCGCTCGCTAGACACCATCATATATCCCGAAAGTCCGAGACTACTGTACTAAGCTCATTGGCTAGACACCAGCTGGCAATTTCCAGAGAGTGGATCCTTAGATGACACCAGATAGGTGTTAAAGCTGAATCACCGAAGATATATTAAAAATGAAACTGCCCACACAACGTTAATCCATAAGGGCGTGCTCAGTGCGATTGGCTTACCACCCGATCCCAACATTTCAACGTCAAACCATTAGGAGCGTATTAAAAACCAGTAATATGACACAGATGCATCCATGACACCGGTACACCAATGATGGATGTTTGCACACGAATGATTCAGATCAAAGGACGGCTTATAACGAAACTCCCATAATGGCCTATGAGTAATCTTCATGGAAATGTTCTAACAAACAGCTTGGTATGTTGTTTGTAGTATTACCTGGCCGCTGGGTATGTTTTATTACCTGACACATTGGTCATTTTCACCCCCCCCCTTTTCAATCAGATTACACCTATATTACGAGTTGTTCAAACTGTACTCACTAAATAATAACTTCCTCCCATCCCATCAGATCAACAAAAGCATGGAATAAATAAATGCATTATTTCTTTGGCGTTTGTTATGAGGGCACTCACATGACTAACATTCTACCCATCTGTTGGATTTCCAATGACCTTGAGCTGCACGCTAGAAAGAGACAGTGACCCCCCATATGATTTCCGTTGACATATCAGGTATCCAAGTGCGCAGGACAGATGGCCGCCTATCGGTGAGTGACTTGACTCAGCTGTCACCATAGCCATGGCCTTAGATATGATGCTATTGGTGGTCTGGAGCAGATAGCAAACAATGAAATGTATTCAGAGTACTACCACCAAAATGATGAACTTAACAGGGATGTTGAATTAAGTCGAAATAAGCTGCTATAAATAACCCACGTAAACCATCCCCTATCTACGCTTATTGAAATTCTTAAGAACACTAAAGCATGTTTAGTACGGAAAATTTTCTTTTATGGAAATTCAAAAACATAATAGACTAACAAGTGGACTAAAAAGAAGAAATTAAATTAAAACGTTTAAGATCAAGTACTTTGATTTAATATAACTAAAAACGTGGGTCGGGTGCTTATGAGGTTTTACATATGCTATTCCCTCAACGTCTCACTTATAGATCTCTCTTTTGCCTTTTAAATTATAAATCTTTAATTTTTATACCCCTATCTTTGTGTTGAATTTCTAAATTAGAATGGGATTTTGAAGCACCAGCTTTTTTAAACTTTATTTTTTTCTTTTTAGTCCAACCGTAAATAAAGTGCTTTTTTAAAATCTTTTTTTAACCTCTATTATTTTTATACCAAACACCTCATAAGCCCTCGTACAACGTATTAATACCACAGGAATGTGGTCACGGGGTGAACTCGGCACGGGAATGTCAACAGCCGACGGACACATATGCAACATTAAGATATACTTTTTGAAATGCATTAATTTAAATACGGTACATTCGATCGATCCGATACTAAGCATTTTATACAAGATCTATCTGTGGAAAAATTTTGAGAACTCTTGGACCATAAGAAGTGGTTTAGTTTTACGTTGGAAAATCTGAAATTTTGTGGACAAACAGACAAAAAGGAACGAAAACAAGTTAATAAAAAAAACGCGTTTAAAAAAACAAAGAGGGCGTCATAGTAGCCGAGGAGCGAAGAATGGAGGAGGCTGCAGACAGAAGAGCTAGGAGAAAGGCCAAAACATTTGGAAGCACAGAACTCGTGTGTAAAAGCTGTTGTAAAGACTGTCACTCAAGAATAGGACTGCACAGCCACTCAAGGAAATGCAACCTAACCCAACGGTGATGCACCATCGTCTCGTGAGACGGAAGGATGCCGATAGGTAAAAAAAAAAACAACTAAACTTCAATACAAGTTCTAAAAACAAATTGTGTGGCGGCGTACTAAGAATGATGGTAGTAATCAAGGTTCTTATAGACAGTGTTACCGTATTAAAATGTATGTTTACATGGAATTTTAGATGATGTCGAATTCGTGCAAGGTCGCCGCCATTATTTAAGGGGCTATTTATTTATGTTTAGCCAGCCCTTTTTTTTTTTTTTTTTTTTTTTTTTTTTTGTTTTTTTTGTTTGTTTTTTTTTGCATGTGTAGTGTCTTCTTCTGCAGTAAGTCAAATTAAAACTTTGTTATATTTCAGCAAAGCAACTAGCAAATTTTAATGTTACTTATAAAATAAGCGTCAAGTCTTTTCAGAAAACAGATATCTTCTATCGGTACGGTTGGGGTACTCGCAAACCGTCTAAACAGGCTTCGCAGTCAACACCATAGAAGTACATTTTTGGCATTGAATTTATAGCCCTTGATACAAGTTTGGTGACAGCATTTCCCCAGGACCGAATGGTGAACCATAGCGATACTTGTTAAAACTTATCCATGGAATTTATTGACTATTATCGTGATTCTCTCTCAGTTCAATTGCTTCCTTTGTCACAGTTTAAAATAAATAGATTATCTGATGGGAAATAACTTTACTTTCTCAGATCACGTCGCTTGCTTGTCTCATGTCAAGTCACTTTGTTGCATCGTCACACGATTGGATTGTATCATGTCATACAACTTTATTGGTTTCATGTCACTTAATAACCCCCCCCCCCGCCCCCTTAAAATCTCAATCTCTATGTATTGATTGACCTCGTCACTATTTAGAAATTCAAATAACAAGTCAAATGCTCACTCGCTCACTCAAAAAACTGTTGAATGTATTATTCAATCTTCTCTCGAACATGTCATTCCAGTATCTATCTGTCATATATTATTAACCACCTCACTAAAGTATCTTTAGAGCTTGTAATTAATTCTAATTTGAACCTGTAACTGTTTCTTGATGGTTATTGGAAATAAAATAAACATAAGAGAAGGTCTTGAAGGACTGACACAGTTCAACATTAGGAATCAAAGTTGATAGGCCGCGAGTACACGGTGCTGACAACTCGACTCCGCCTACCTGACAACGACCCCACCACTCCGCCTACCCGAAAAGGAACGCAAGACTCCACCTACCAACAACGACCGCACTACTCCGCCCACTAACAACATCCGCACGACTCCATGAAACCGACAACGACCGCACAACTCCACCAATCCGACAACGAACGAACAACTCCACCAACCCGATTACGACCGCACTACTCAGCCAAACCGACAACGACCGCACGACTCCACGTATCCGACAACGATTCCACCTAACCGACATCGACTCCACCTACCTGACAACGACCCCACCACTCCGCCTACCCGAAAACGAACGCAAGACTCCACCTACCGACAACGAACGCACGACTCCGCCTACTCAACAACGACCGCAGGACTCCGCCTGACTACATGACAACAAATGCTAGATGAAAATTATCACCAGAAAGGATTGGTTGCATTTTAGGATGCTTTATCCCTCTTTGGTAAATTTAACTATCTAAAACCTTGAAGCCACCTCAGATTGGGTTAATATTACCCTGACTATAAATAAAAAAACACCGAAAAAACAAGTTTTTGACTATAAATCCTTTTATAAGAGACATATCTAAAGGAATGTTCATTATAATATACGCATCGCACGACGATCCAAAAATCCATTTTAGTTATTTCTCAAAAATATAAAGGATTAACAATAAAAAACAACAACAACAACAACAAAACTTTCTACAGTCTTCGTGCTAAATTTCAGCTCGATTTGATCTCGGGAAAGGGTTTAACAGATTAGGAATTAATAGCATTTACATTTGCAGATCGGGAATATGTTAAAAAAATCATGTTAAGCCTGGTCCCTTTTGGAACTCAGGACGTGTTAGCGCATTTTCGTATTATGTATCAGTACTTATGTTAGATATCAGCATTATGTAGTTATCAGTAATTGTGTTTAGATTTTAGACATATTTTTATGAATTTTCTTGTGTAATGAATATACCTGAAATTTTTTTTATTTAAAAGTCATTTCTTTACATTTTAAATTTTTTTATTTTCTCTTTAATCTAACTACAAGTGGTTTGTGGTCACTGAAATAGGACTCATAAATGAAACATTCTAAATTGTAATCAGCTAATCGCCCAAATACTCCGTCAATTGTTGTTTGATAGATCGTAGTTGCCAATCTTGGTGAAAGTAGTTGAATGTTGAAGCTTGTTTCGAAAAAGTTTTCAATTTCTGCCCCTGGGCCGCTAAGATCTTGATTGAAGTCACCACAAATGATGACGTAAAACTCTCTAAACTTTTACACATATTCTAATGACGTCAACAAAAAAACAACTAATACTTTTGATAATACTAAGACTTCCGGCAATGGCGGCCGTTGCCTGCGCCAGTGTTATCTCGCGATTCGCAATGTTTTTTGGTAGTTTTAACGGGTTTTTTTAACGGATCGAGTAACTGAGTGCACAAATGGCAGGTCAGGACATACAAAAAACATATATACATCATGGGTCTAGGACTTATGGATGCTGAGATCTAGGGTGATGACAGACGGACGGACGGACAAAACGGGTGCAATAGCGCATTCGACTTCTCGAAAATGCGCTAAAAATTATTGTCAATATAATACGCAATGCACAGCGCAACAGGAAAGTATTAAAAAGGTTGTTCAATATAATGCGCACCGCAACACTGCCGCAACACTCTAGCACAAACATTAACATGGTACAAAGAGATAAATACAGATAATCTAAAAAATTCATTAATTTAAATACCGTGTATTTGAAATTTCAATATACCATTTTTATTAGCGGCACGAGTCTGTCTGCAAAATTTCAGCTCGCTAGCTTACGAGGAAGTGGGTATAAAATCGATTCAAAGTTTTTTTCGGCATTCAAGAATCAGGAAGACGCCAAAGTTGGTATGAAGGATTTCATAATCACACACATTCTTGTGACACCACTTGCAGAACTAAAACGGCGACGATGGGCCGGACAGATTGCTCTTCTTGTAAACTCCGATTTAATCCGTACAAATTATCCACCGAACGTTATAAAATAGTGCTGCCGTGTCCGCGCATGCTTTTCTTCTTTATTTCCCTCTACCTTGTAACTGACCTTGTATGCGGCCCCGTTGATCTAAGTGAATCTAAGATTTTAGACTTGCCCAAGTAGTCGCATTGGACACGGAATGTAAGAATGTATACCTATAAAAATGTTTGCTTGAAACTATAGTGACAGGCAACCAGAAGAGACAAGAAAGTTTAAGAGGCAGCGCCTGCACATGGTATGTTTTTCTGCGATGCGGATACGCTGGAGCGAAAAATGGACAATCATTTCTTAGCCTCATTTGTTGGACGTGCACAACTGAAGGCAGGTGGAGACAGAAAATATCAACGGATTACAAATCTAAAAAATGAAAATAAATACAAATCACATAAATATTATATAATGAAAACATTTTTTTAAATAATTATTGTTAGAATATTTTAGATTGTTGTAAACCGCTCTTAATCTGTCTGCGTCTTTAAACCAAAGATTAACATTACCCTGTCAGTGTCAGAAACTGGATACTGGACATGGCATATTTAGTTTGTTTTATGAAAAAGGGGTTGAGTTGGAAGAATCGTGCGCGATGTATTCACTACAGCGGAAAGAGCCAAGATAAGAAGTGACAATGTCTCTCGTATTATGGGAACATACAGGAGATCATACGATTTTCACTCATCTCAGTAGAAAAAGTAAAAATATATGGTCGTCAATAGAAATAAATATTGAAATATCCATTTTCGTTTTGATTGTTGTGAAATAGATTGGATTAGTTTATAGTAGGTCATAAGATAACATCCTCAGGATAACTTAGTGCAGAGGAGCATTACTTCTAGTGCGATTTGTTGGCAAGATAGAGGCAAATCCATTATATATATTCATTATACCCAATGAGGTTAACATGGGTTCATCAAAGATGTAATAAGAAATGATCAACAGATATGATATATTTGTAATGAGATAATATCCAACAGAAATTAGATATTTGTAATAATATAATATTCAAGAAATATTTGTAGTATCTGAATAAATAACTGACATCATGCTTCAAGTGACCAATGTCCAACGTGGGGACAGAGCTGAAGATGACCACCATTCTAATGGGGGTAAATGTAATGGACATTGCTGAAAACTGCATGATTTGCTGCATGGCTACTTACAAATCAATTTCATCTGCAGCCAGATTTAGAGTGTGCCTGGAAAGCGCCCCTGTTATAAAAGACGGGACTGAACAGCGAGTCTAAATAATAAAAACGCCATCTTTTCAATCCAAAATGTGAACAGTGGGAGGACGGAGAGATATGAATAATGTTGATTAACTCAGAAGTTCCATAAAGGAACTGTCCTTGGTTCCCAACTCTTCCGAATTTACAGAAATGATTTACCCAACAGCATCTCGACATGAACAAAAGTTATATTATTTGCTAATGATTGTATAATCTATAGAACATTTCATCACAAAAAGATTGCAAAATCTTTATTTGAAAAATAATAATAATTAAAATATTTGTTTTTAAACCTAGCAAGATGAAAAAAATGTAATCACTTTTCTTATTCCTATGAAAGAAATAACCACGAAAAAAAATTCGCTCTTGTCAAATTAAATTCGAGCGACCAATGGGTTGCCTGATCAAGCAGGAAAACCAACACATTATTAACAATTAAAACTCAAATAAAAAAAAGTAAGACTAGGCATAAACTATGGACCAGCGCAGGAGGCAATACCCTTCTGTATAGAAGGAGCGTCTGTAATTACTGTAATAGATATGATATAATAATTCCCATTAAAAGGTTATTATACTCTGCCTTGTAGCCTATGTTCGTTCTTTTTTTTATTTTTTAAAACTTCTCTGACTTTAAGGCAACTCTGACAGTCTTCTGGTTTCCACAGATTATCAATTACTAAATTCAAACTTTTCTATCTAGTGAATTTAAAGACCAGCTGGGGGATTCTCATGTCTACATGCTTTTCCATCCGTCTTCTCTCGTTGTTTACAAAGAGAAAAGTAGTGTCTGAACTATGAACCGGCTAATGACACGTCAACAACGGCGCCGTCATCGTGTGCGCATGTCACGGAGTGGTCAGACCGTCAATGTCACTAGCTGGAGTATTTCACAATCTTCGATCTTCTCTTCTTTTTCATATTATCATTAATCAACCTTTTTTTAAAGAGCTGGCGCGTGTTTCAAGACTGGCACGAAACTGCAGCCCAAGACAATGACGTCGTTCATGTTACACACGATTTTTTTACAGGAGCATTCACATCAAAATGAGAATTGCTTGTTATAGAGAAGGCAATACGACATAAGACGGTTAAGTGGAATTTCTCATCGGGTTTTATTTCCCATTTTAAAACGGTGGATTTCGCATGTCCCTTTGGGCGTCTGGTGACGTGGGTAGAGTATTTTGAAACAAGTAAAGAAGGCCTGTGTATATTTCACAAGACAGTTTGATCGAACTTGAATGACTTCATCCATTATGATAAAGCTTCAAGATTTATCACTGGAGAATACTTAAAATTGACAAGCGTGACTCCATTAGAGACATAATCATTGAGCCCAGAAAAAATAGGATAGCAGAAAATTGTGTAAAAGAAACAAAGATTATAAACACAAAGCAATTAATTCTAACTTGGAAATAAACAACAAAGATAATGTATTGACGACTCTCAGATAGACATCGGGTTAAAATCAAATTGTCTTATTCCCTATGCAAGAACAAACACGCACAAATTCTCGATCTTCCCGACTGGAATTTGGGGCGGGGAATGGGTTCCGTGAATAAACCATGAAATTCAACACACTATCAACATTTAAAGCTATGATAAAAAGCAAGACCAGACTTTGAAAATAAAATTGAGTATGTTAATTGTACAGATAAAGTTTGGAGATAATGAAGATATCTTTTTTTTTATTTTAAAGAAATTGTAATAAGATGAGCAATATAGGATTGTATTCAGGTGGTCAGTAATGAGAACTGACCTTTAGATTTCCTGGCCTCTGGTGCATCACGATGTCAAAAAATGTCCCTGGCTCCTTCCAGTAACATACAAGAGGTACCAGATCAAATTAACTGCAATAAAAGAAAAGAAACACAAACGAATAAATACGCAGATGAAATGTTGTGAATGAAACAGTTTTAAATGAAATGAAAGCTGAAATTACAAGATATAAAACCAACTACTGCTATGTGACTAGCCAATCATTGTTAGTTATGACTGTTATTTAACTAATGATTAAAACTGCTTCCAACTGTACATCAACCAAGTTGAAAAGAGCTGAAATAAAAATATTTTCGATCAGTTCAAATTTTTCTAGAAAATGAGAAAATTATGGAAAATGTTTAATATTCTAGTGTTAATTTTATTGTCGACTGTCTTAGATCAAAACGTCACACTAGAGCAGTAATGGCGAATCTTTTTGGGAGCCGCGTGCCCAAATTCAACCAAAACCCACTTATTTATAGCAAAGTGCCAACACTCCAATGAAACCCGAAAGTGGGGATTTGGCTTAGCTGGTTTGATTATTGGGGTAATATTTTTGTCTTGTGCCGAGTGTGACTCTGCGTGCCGAGTGTGACTCGCGTGCCATAGCTTCGCCATCACTTCCAATTCTAATAAGTTATGTAAACATATCGTTGCCTGTTCACATCTCCAAAATCTGATTCATTGTTCTAACAACACGGTATAGCATGGCAAGATTAATTAATACATGTCATTAATTGGTAAAAATATTGAACACGCTGATATTTGTCCATCGGTGACTATGAGAAGCTAAATGCTGCAATATTTTTTATTTAAAAAACAGGTTACTAGCTAAGTTCGTTGGTTGTCCAAAGTCTTGCCGGCAAGCGAATCTACGAAACTAATGGTCCCTGTTCTGTAGACGATCACTAAGTTAATTGTGTAAGTTGTTCAAAAATATGCAAGTTAAATGAAGTCATTTTGGCCAACAAGAGAAGAATGTTAAGATAGGACATTGCTACAAGACATTGGGATCCCATAGAATATTTTGTCTAATTTGTCTGAGCGACTGGGGATATTTTATGATCATTGGACGTGCACACTGATTATCACTAACTGAGGCAGTTAGATGTTTAAGAAAGAAAAGGCCATCTAGAAAATTGAGATCAGCTGAATCCTGAATCAGGGCCAGTCGTTAGGGGGTGGGGGTTGATAAGGGGGAGTGGGGCACACTCACATACAAACATATAAGTGGGGTGTTTGTTGGGAAAAAGTGTGAGAAACATTTTTAGACGGCTCCAGGATCACAATATTTCTGTCACGTCTCAGCATGTTCACATCTTTAAATAAAAGAAATTTCAACAGAAAGATCAATCATTGTGTGAATAATCTTCAAGTCACACTTTAAAAACTATTGTCTTATACTTGGAGGAAGTTTTACCGTTTTTTAGGAGAACCATCTTTCAGAAATTTGAGAAAAACCTTATTCAAATATGAAGCATTTTAAAAGTTTGTCCAACATTTCTGTTGAAACGATTGATCAGAATCCCAGAGAAAAAAGTAGGACAGTCGTGTTGTCTGATCTTCTGTCCGACATGGCGGTTCAAAAAATTGATTCCAGAATAACAGTCAAGTTTGAGCATTTCTTTTTTCAAAATATTTGTTTTTAAACAAGAGAATACACAGTCGCATTATGTAACCAATGAGTTAACATAAAATCTAACCATGGTGTCATTATCGCCAAATAATTTCAACTGATAAAGCTAACATATGTCAGCTGATTGTTTTGACAAATGTCAACTGACAGGGTAATCAAATGTCAATGTTAACTGACTCTTTTAACAAATATCAACTTATCGTTTTTACGTATCAAACTGTGAAAAGCTCAGAAAGAAAGAGACACACAAGGAAATTGTCCTGCTGGGCCATGACGTCAAATGACGCTGTGACATTTCGTATTTCCTATCGATCGATATAACATGACAACAATTACAGACAAAAAGAATTGAGGTCAGCGTACTAAGGTGAATGGAAAGAGAGGACGAGGGAGAAACTAAGTAGCGTAGAAGCTATGGAAAGGAAAGCCTGGCGAAAATGGGAAGTAGTCACAGATGTGGTAGGGAAGCAATCAGAAGAAGTGTTATTCAGGTTTTTATTTTATGACTGGCACTATGGACTCTGACTATCATGATGGAATTCGATCTTTACAAGGTGATTGAATAGGCAAGTACGTCAACGTTCACAATAAACCAGTTGTAACGAATAGGCAAGTACGTCAAACGTTCACAATAAACACGTTGTAACGAATAGGCAAGTATGTCAAAATTTCACAATAGACCAGTTGAAACGAATAGGCAAGCAAGTATAAAGGCCACAATAAACCAGTTGTAACAGTTTCACTGCACTGCTCTCCCACGCCGCTGGCTCTGAATGTACATCAAACAGAAAACCTTTCGCCAACATGTCACCAAGCGCTTAAATTCTCTGAAGCATTTTTGGACGTTCTAGATGTCGAATTTCAAGATTTCGTTTTACAAGTTGAGACTTTTTGCTATTGAAATGGATATTGGGCGAATCTTTCAGGATTACAATGTAAGCTTCACACGGGGATAACTTGTAGCACATTATTTTCTTAATTTAAACATTCAATATGCGAAAGTTTAAACCTAAAAAAAAAAAAATTAAAAAAGCTAGTTAGATGCCGGCCATGTGTCACTGCTTTATGAAACAGTTTCTTTCTTTGTCTAATTTGACCGTGAAACAAGCTGCGGGCGTCAGACACAACACCTGGGAGATTGATGTGACATCCCCGTAATGCTCTTATGTAAATGTAAGGTGATACGACTAGGGTCATCCGAACTGAATAGCAGATACGTTAGGTATGAGGTTAGGTAAGTCTGAAGGGTGGTGTCAGGTTTATTTAGTACTAATGATAAGGTCAGTTAGGTACTCATGGTAGGGCATTCAAAGCCATGAGGTCATGTTAGTTAGGTACTCATTGTCTGGTCAGTTAGATACGCATGGTCAGGTCACTCAAAGCGATGAGGTCAGGCCAGTTAAGTTCTAATAATCAGGTCAGGTCAGTCAAAGCGATGAGGTCAGGTCAGATAGGTACTCAAGGTCAGGTTAATTAAAATAATAATTCCCGGTCAGCTAGTTAATGTTAGTTCAATCAAAATGATCAGGCTAATATTGAGACAAATGTCAGCTATTCGTTGGTCGTGTCAGTCGAAAACTATGTGGTAAATTATATTATGTGTTATAATATATATATAGTATACAAGTAGTATACCGATAATTTAACGGTAAAGTTCGAAGACCATTCTTATCTTAGATATACAGACGCTCCGTCTATGCAGAAGATAATTGCGTCCACAGACCATGACAGATGATCTGTTGGCAAGTGATGCAGCGGTCACAGGCCACGGCTATTAGTGTTCCACGCATTACCCAGCTGCCTAACTATTGTTAGTTAAGTACCCATTCGGAGCTGGGTGACTCGGGGACTCCTTAGGCGACAGGAACAAATCCTTCGCATGGACTCGAACTCGTGACCAACGGTACGCCAGTCGAGTGCGCTTGCCACTCGATCACCGTGTCCCACCATTCCAGGGACCTTTTCCCATCAAAGCAACCGAAGCTTACACCTAGCCGCATTGCCAAAACTAAACCCGTCCTTGGAATGCCTCACTGCCACCCGCATAAGTTTAATGAATAACACTTCAACATCAATCAACAGATAAACAAGATGATAGAAGTTCAACTCACCATCACAAACGCTCCGTCGAATATGGGAACAAATAAAATTCTTGGCTTCCAATCCTACGACCTAACCACTGCCTGTCGTTGATGAAAGTTCTATTTTGATATAGACATTCTCAAAACAACTTGAAATCCTCATGAATAGCCCTCTTAAGTACGCCATGAACTTGAGCACCGTTAGCACGATAGATTTACCTCAGGAAACACACGACACTTGGTGTCTGATAGTCACACAGAACTGTCAGGATTCCTGAAAGACTCGCGGAGGTATGGACTTTTGTTATCAGTGCTGGCACAGCGTGTACTACGAGCAGCGTACGCGAGGAGCTGGTGAGTGTCATAATTATAGATTGTCAACTCACGTCGCATCTTATATAGGCCAACATCGACCCGCCTGACTCTTGTCAATGAGACCAGGTCGGGCAAACGTGAGGGAGAGACAGAGCGGAGGAGAGAGGGTGGTGGCGGGCGGCAGGAGTGACAGAGACGGGAGGTGGGAGGCTTGTGGCCCACCCTGATTGTATTGTCAACAATTCCCCCACATCACATCGCCATCAGACACGATCACGGTAGAGGTGTTGTGAGCCAGCAGAAAGGATCACATCGGGATCGGGTGTTTTACGATACGAGATGGCAGGAAGTATTGGAACGGTTGATGGACTGAAACAGACGGCAGTATATAGTGGACACGTATATGGATTCATGCTCCTTTTCAATTGTAACTATTAAACTCTTCATGCCGTTCCTCGGCACGAAAGTGTACACGCGCCTGACTTCATAGCAAATCTGTCAACACGCCGTTTTTACATGGCATTTAAAATAATCTTGTCAACAGGCTGTTTTTACATGGCATTTAAACAAATCTTCTATCAACACGCTGTTTTTACATAACATTAAAACAAATCTGTCAACAGGCTGTTTTTACATGACATGTAAACAAATCTGCCAACACGCTGTTTTAACAAAAATTACTGTATATACACGTTCTGAAGCCGATTTTTTTGGACGAAATCTAGGGGCAACAGTTGGGAGGGGGGTCGGCTTAGATGCGGGTCATACTTAGGTGATTTCTGCATGTACATTGAATAACGGTGTTGTTATTGTAGATCATCAAGGTCCTTTTCTACATCCTACAAGATTCGAATACTCCATACCAGAAACTATAAATATAATTTAATATCTGCACTTACCTTATTTATACCTTTTATTTATTTTTGTAAATGTTTTAAGAAATTGTTTTACAAATTTTGTTTTCAATTTTAATTTACGCGCTTTCGACACTGTTTACCAATGAATGACCAATTTAGCTTGCACTTTTTAAAAAAAAAATGTGTACCATTTTGTTTACGCTGACCTTTTTTGTTTTTTGGGGTCGGCTTACAAGCGGGTTACACACTTTTAATACTATTCTCTTCCAAAGGAGGGGGGTCGGTTTATGAACAAACGGGCTCTAGAACAAGTACATACGACATAACAAATTTGACAACACACTGTTTCAACATGACATTAACACTTATCTTCTAATAACATGCTCTTTAAGATCCCAGTCCGTGGTGACACATTTGTTGAACAGGTGGTTCACTCTTCACTCCGCCAACGCATTGGCAGCCTTCTGGTGTCGAGGTTATGAAAGTAGCTTGGTGTTGTTCAATGATCGTCCCCCAATTAGGTAACGAGGCAGTTTCCACCGAGTCTTTTGCGCCGATATCTCCCCGACGCCGAGCGGGAGTTTAGAATTACCGCGCAGCTAATTTGGATAATGGTATAGTAATATCTGCATTTGTAGGTTGTAAATTTTTTTGCATAAAAGAACTGATGCTGTGAAACTGCACGCAAGTTTGTTTTTTTTTCTTACGGTCCAACAAGACTAAAAGGGAACATTGCATATGACTCGGCATGACACCGCACAAATTTACTACAGCTGCTGCTTCTTCATCAGTCTTCCCCCGTAGCCTGTTCTCCACGCTGGTGTGGTGGTCATACAAATATGATTTGGGCCTACCTGAATCATTGTTCTGTTGGGTTGGCGATGGTCCTTTATAATATCTATATATATAATTCTCTACATGGTCCAACCATGCAGGACAAGAAGCTGTCTGACCTCTGACCCCACCGACCAATCAGATTGCAAGAAAAGGTAGTGAACATTCAAAATTTCGTTGAATTGAAGTCAATCACTATGTTCTTTTGTAACAACAATAACATGTAATTCATAGTGTAATGGTGATAACATTCGCCTAACACGCGGAGGTCGCAGGTTCAATCCCCAGCTAAGACATGACGTTTTTATTTTTTTTAATATTTGTGTTTGTGCCGGTTCATAGCCCACAATCTTTTCGATCACCATAACAAGCACAAGACGAGTGGGAATATGCTTGACAAATGCCAATAAGTTTATAGTTGCCAAGCTAGGGTGGTGCAGCTTGGGGGTGGCAAGTAGCTAACAACAGTGCACATTTTTCCAGGTCAACAATGAGTCTCGGTTATCCCCGCATCCGAGCTTCATTCGCGTTGTTCTGATTTCATCGTGACTTAGTTTGTGTCTGTTCACCCCCCCCCCCCCCCCCAACTTTCTTTTCACTATCTATGAGCAAATCTGCGCGTAAGATACGCCGCGGGCATCTAGTAACAATAATTTGCCACAGTTTGACATGTAATAGGACAAACATGGGCACGTTTAGATGTGGCTAACAGACTTCACTGAGCCTGGTCTACGAGACAAGAGGATGGACATTTATGATAAGGGTGCATGAATCTCCAGGTTTAATAAGAAAATTTACAATTTTCATTTCCGTCAGGTTTCATTTACGGTAATTTTTTTTCTATCGGAATAGTTTTTTTGATGGTTTGTAGTTTTTTTCCCCAATAACATTAGTATTTCACAATTTGATTTACATTTGTGCGTGCGTGTGTGTGTGTGTGTGTGAAATGTGCTCATTTATGTTTAATTCCTCTCTTGTGTGGAGATCGCTTCGATAGCAACTATTTAAAAAATGAATGCTATGGTCATTGTTATGGTCACAAGATTGATAAAGATATTCTTAGATATTTAAAAAAATTATTAAAAACTTAATGTATGTCACGTTCAAGATGCTGGACACTTGGAAAGGATTTTTTATTGTTGAAATCTTGAAGAAAAAAATGAACACCAACGGAAAAAAACAAGTGTGGATTTCCAAACAACTGCACTACAACTATTGAGCGAATCATCTCATATTACCCTTTCTGTATCATAACAAGCTCTGTAGGGAAATTAAAAATCTGACGTCACTCGGCAAATAGTAAGTCTAATTCGACAAAAACATCATAACATGGGGGACTTAACTGTAAATGTTAGTAGGTTACAACTCGATTATATCCAGCCTGTAACTCTAATGAGGTGTCAGCACTTCCATTAGCAGCACCACAATGTTGACACTGTTGCGCAAGGTAAAGTTGATTAGACAGGTATCGGGTAGATGAGGCGACAAGTCGGGTAAGTGGTGTCTGTGACTAAAAAGGTATGTGTATTGATTAGTCGGATATGTGAGCTGACAAGTCAGGTATTTGAGGTGACTTGCCAGGTATGTGAGGTGACAAAACGGTTATGTGAAGTGACAAGTCAGTTCTGTGAGCTGACAAGTCAGGTATTTGAGGTGACTTGTCCACTGAAAAATCCTTTTTAAAAAAACATGCAGGATATTAATCTCGATAACCAATATGCTTGGCACCCATACTCTTAGTTTTATAAAGTAGACATGATAAATTGAAATGAAACCGTAGCGTTTGCAATTTTTTTCTAATTTTTCTTTAGCGCATTGGAATAAAAGCGTGTTATTTAAAAAAAATAATTTTACAATTTTTCAATGTAATTATTTCTCTGTCTTCGCCAAGTTGTAACAATTACAATATTTACAATTTGTAATAAGAGCTCATTCTTCAAAGAAAAGTTTAAAAAAATTAAAAATGTAATAATTTCCCATTTGATTAACTCGAAGACCATTGAGTTAACAGTAAAAAAAAATGCACAAAAAGGAAATAACTTGACAGTCTCCCAGTGCAAAATAATTAAAATGAAATTTTGGAATATTGTACAGTCATCGGAGACACTTGTGTATGCCAAATTTCAGCTCAATCGAGCAATGCGAAGAGCATCAACATGACATTGCAAGATTTGACGCTAAAAGACAAGATACACATAATGGTAAGATAAATAAAATGCGTTTGATTTTTTAAAGTAACTTGAACTATCAAGAAATACCCCGTACGGCAAATTTGATGCAAGTTCCAACTTTTCGAACATTGTAAAAATTAGCGGGCCATAAGCTTCTTGTCGAGTTAATTAAATGAAACGTTATATATTTTACACATGATAATGGAAATAATGATGTAGAATGTTAAATACATTAATGGTGTAGAGTGTAACAGTATATTTTATGACATATCTCACATTATGGTTCAAGTTTAAGACTTAAAGACTATCAAATTCAGTTTTGAAAAGGTGATGTGAGTCAATCATCCTGCCGTGACCAAGCCAGGTCACTCAAATGCAGTGTTGCGAAGTCGGGGGAAATTTCCCTAATCGTGGGAATTTTTTAGCCAAATTTTGAGTAATGGGAATTAGGGAATTTTTAAGGATTTTGCCTAAAATATGGGAATTTTTTACATTGACAAATTTTAAAAATTAAATACATTCTTGAATGAAAATAAAATAAAATAATTTGAAACATGATCATTTTCAAATAAGAAATACTTGTGTTTTGATGTGGTTGGAGGCTCTTTGACGTCATGTTTGTTTATTTTTAGCGTGTCTAGGTTTTTTATTTCGGATCTAGGTTTTTTTCCTGACGTTTTGGTAAGATTTTTCCCAACATTGTCACTGAAATGTATTACCATTAAATAATATAATAAATTAGTCTGAGCCCGAATCATAAAATGTTTGTTACATATATAGGACCAAATCATTAACACAATGTAAATATATAACAACCTATGTAACCATGTATGATTGATTCACTATTAATAAATTTCAAAGCATTCATTTAAAAAAAAATATTTTTATCAATCACAGACAAATTTAAAATACAGGAGTATCCAAATAACTTCATAATGTTAAAATTTAAAAGTATAATCTATTTTGGCTTTGTAGCCAAGTTGTTAAATAAAAACGTATAGATTAAATAAAAATTGAAAGTACTCTATTAAAAATTGCCTTAAAAATGCATCTATTTTTTTTTTTAAATTTGGATGTCCAAAGTCATTAAAAATAAATGCGAAAGCATTAAATTAAAGCTGCCACTTTTCAGGTTTTTTCCCAAGTTTTTATTGCATGTGGGAATTTTTAGCCCAATTTGGGAATTTTTTTACTCCTGCCTGGGAAAATCTGGCACTTAGACTTCGCAACACTGCTCAAATGGTATTTCTCCACTGGCCACCTGTTATTAACGTGTACTCCGTAAACCTTGTCCGGGTTGAAGGCCACGTGATAATCAGCTTTGTGACACAAGGTCACCAGGAATGCAGTTCAATACTACAGCTTAACTTCAATCTGACACCATATATTCCCCACCAACACCCACCGTGATAGCGGCGGCGATGTGTTACTAAGGTTGTCGTTATGACGTGTCCTTCGTGTGTATGCAATGATGTACGACGGTGACGTATTGTGTTAGTTGCACTACTATGGTCTATGCCAGGGGTCGGGAAACTTTTTGTCAGAGAGAGCCAATAAAACACCACATATTCTGAAAACTATGTGAGAGCCATACATTATGCATGTTTAAAAATAAAAATTCAATTAAATGTGTACATTTTGTGTAAATTCAACACTAAAAGTACAATACTTATGCCTCTGAATTATTTTTACTTGATAACAACATTGTATTATGCTGCTTTTATATGCAATTATTATGCAGTTCAAATGAGTTTGAATAAATGAATGTTTTTTTATACACGAACATTTGTACTAAGAGCCAGATGCAGCCATCAATAGAGTAATAGAGCCACATCTGGCTGGCCAGTCATGGTTGCCCGAACTCTGGTCTATGTTGTCTGCTCTTATACATGGTTCTAAAAGTAGTGTCGAATCTGATATGTGACGTGTAAGCGTCTGTCTGCTTTGATGTATGGTGTCTGGCTATGATGATATGTCTGCTGCGATATATGACGTCTGTTGAGGTATTTGACGCGGATCTCGTGCCTGATCTATTTTTTGTAGGTTGCCAGATGTCTGGTTTTGTATCAGACTGTCCGGTATTATCGTTACAAGTCCAGTGGAAAAAAACAACTGATGCAATACCGGACATTTTATATTTAAATATGGCTTCTTGTGCCGCCCATCGTAAATTTTCAACATTTGTCCGGTATTTTTCAGACAGCCATCTGGCAATTCTAGTTTGAATGACATCTGGATGTCGTGTCAGATCCCATATTTAACGTCTCATTATTTTATCTGCTATGATATAAGTTATTTTGTTATTTTCATGTCTTATCTATTGAATGATGTCTCAGTTTCGATACTATCTGATGTATATGTCCATGATGTTCCGTGGGCTAAGATGTATAATGTCCATGATGTTCCGTGGGATATGATGTACGACGTCGTGATATCCCATGTGCAATGATTTACAACGCCATAATGTCCCGTGTGCAATGATTTACGACGTCGTGATTTCCCGTGTGCAATGATTTACGACGTCGTGATTTCACGTGTGCAATGATTTACGACATCGTGATTTCCCGTGTGCAATGATTTACGACGGCGTGATGTCCCGTGTGCTATGATGTACGACGTCGTGATGTCCCGTGTGCTATGATGTACGACGTCGTGATGTCCCGTGTGCTATGATGTACGACGTCGTGATGTCACGTGTGCTATGATGTACGACGTCGTGATGTCACGTGTGCTATGAAGCATGGCCACTTAATTTCAAGCCTGGCGTAACACTGTTATGTGACAATATGATGCTTTGTATGCCTTAATGAAATTAATGTAAATTGCCACTTCAAATCGTCTAGACGTTTGAAGTCCATGCCATGTTTGGTGTAACATGGTGTCAACTAGATGCCACAGAATAACTGTATCAAATGGCGTACCATGTCCAGCACACCTGGTTGAAAGAGACTAAATGGTAATAATCTCCCCGCAGTGCGACGGTGGTTAAAAATATGGTTTTAAAATATTATAAAACCTACAAGGTATGTTCCATTAGGATTGAAACTTGCCAAATCATGTCAAAAACCAAGACAAAGGTGTGCGTCAGGGGGATGAAGTCATGATCCCACGAACAAGTCTTAGATGAAGACATTGCGACATGGTTGACTTAACATTTTGGTGACTACAATATTCAAGATACGATAGCTAACGGTTCGTTTATTTAACACATCTAATATAATATACTTATAAAATATAGATATATAGCATAGTTTCGGCCTTAAAAGTTTTATTGCGTATGTGAAAATACGACAGTAATTAAAGTAATTATTTGTAAGTATCAGTAAATGAAGATTTCCTTCGGCCATGTGCGAGGAATATGACAAAACTTTTCGCAAATCTTAAGCTTGAGCATGCAACTTACAGTTCGCTATAAGTTTATATATGAAAATGTACTACTCATATATGGAAAATATTGGAATAATTTATAGAGACCTAAAGAACTAAACAAACAATTCCATAAGATAATACTTAAATTTTAAAACCTGCATAGAAAAAGATCTCAAAGACCAGGGGTGGCCAGCGATGGTATTCAGAATGTAAATTTAACACATAGAGACTTTTATTCGTTGAAAAAACTTTTTTTTAAAGGCATTTCAATTTAACAATAGTGATTCCACAAAAAAAAAAAAAAAAANAAAAAAAATAATAATAAAAAAAATAATAAAATATTTATATTTTGTAAACATTTTCTCCCGTTGTTTTCTCCCCCAAAACGGCCCCATTCACTCATGGAATTTCATATCTAATTTGTTGTTGTTTCCTGAAAACACATTATACATTTATTTTGTAAATTATATATAAATAAATAGGTTCATTTGTACTACTTTTATTCTAGATCTATCCATCAGTCTAAAGTCATAATAGCCAATGTTTAAATTTTAAATTATAGATATCCCAGTAACATAAGAGAAATCTGAAGTACTCTATATTACATTATGTGAAGTTGTGCTTAATTTAAATAAGTTAACTACTGTATATGAAATGAGCCTAAAAAATACAAGCCTTTATCTATATGGGAAGTTGGCAAATAAGTGAACAGTGAGTAAGGGCTCAGGTTTTCTACCTACAAGGGAAGTTGGCGAATATGCGCTGAAAAAACTACATTTTGACTCCGGCCCCCGGGGGAGTGATATTTTTTTTACCTGTTACCATTGCAAAAGTACTTAACTATTTCCAAAGCTTTCATGCTTTAACCTTCACGGAAAATGTTAGAATTAGTGATGAGTAAGTTTTTATATTGCTCATATAAAGAAAAAAACTACATTGGGCCCCCGGTCCCCCATGAGTGGGAATTTTAAAATTCATTTTCGCCAATTACCTTCGTGGGAGTGCACTCAACAACTTCCATAAGTGTCATGCTTTTACCTGTACGGGAAATAGGAGAATTGCTGATTTTTATTTTATATATAGCTAATATTAAGAAAAAACTTCATGAGTGATTTTTTTTTCACCCCTTACCATTACAGGAGTGTACTTAATTATCAACTTCCCAAAGTTTGACGCTTGTACTTAAACAGAAAATGGAAAATTAGTGTTGAGTCAGTTTTATATAGCCCATAATTTTTATATGGCCCCCCCCCCCCGGACCCCCATGAGTGAGAATTTTTAAAATTCTTTTTCGCCAATTATCATCGGGAGAGTGATCTCAACAACTTTCCAAAGTTACATGCTTTTACCTATACGGGAAATAGATTTTCAGTTTTTATATAGCCCATGTAAAGAAAAAACCACTTGGGCCCCCAGCTGCCAGTGGTTGACAATTAAAATACCCCCCCCCCCAGTTACCTTTGCCGACGTGTACTCAACAACTTCCCCAGGTTTCATTCTTCTACCTACACGGAAAATAGTTTTTAAAATTTTTAGTTATTTTCAATTTTTATATAAAGGGAGGGGGTGGTCCGTCCCAACCCCCCCCGGCTCACATGAGCGGGAATTTTAAAATTCTTTTTCGCCAGTTATCGTGGGAACAGTGTGCTCAAAAACCTCCCAAAGTTACATGGAAAATTAGAGATTTAGTGATGAGTCACTTTTAATATTTAAAAAAAAAATTGGGCTCGGCCCCCAGTAAGTGAAAATTAAAATAACTTTTTTGACTGTTACGATTGCGGATGTGTACTCCTCAACTTCTTAAAGTTTCATTCTTCTAAATACACGGGTTATGGGAGAAAGTGATTTTCAGTTTTTATATAGCTCATATTAGGAAAAAACTACATGTTGGGCCCCGGCCCCCAGAAAGTGATTTTTTATCGTAAAAGTGTATTCAACCAATTTCCAAAGTCTCTTGCTTCTACTCTAAATAGGAGAATTAGTTATTTTCAATTTTTATATAGCCCATATAAACGTTTTTGGGACCCCGGCCGCGCATGAACTGGAATTTTATAATTCTTTTCCGTCGTTAGAGGTACCCAACAACTTCCCAAAGTTTCATGCTCCTACCTACACGGGAAGTTGGAGAATTAGTGTTAAGTCAGTGAGTGATTGAGGGCTTTGCCATTTCTTAGTATAGGAGATAGAGATGGGAAATATCTTAAAGTGTAGTTCATATTTCCTTCAATTCTTCCCCAAGAAAGTTTAGACCGATGGAATGATATGGGTGACATACTCTACACAAGTTATGTGTGGTGATGGGTTCATGGGTTTGTATGGAATAGATAGACGCTATGGTTTGGTGATTGATTAGATGGAGTTTTGTTTAGTTTTTATTGGCTAAATTCATTTTCAGATGTTTAAATCATAACTCAAAACTTTAAAACTCATTTCCCTTCAAATAGACAGTTATTGTTCCCGCTCCTCTTTCTATGCAACAGGGAACACAAACACGCCGCGGGGGTGTGATGTCACTGTCTTTAGTCTTAAGCCCACACGTCTGTTACTATGTCTGCATACGCCCACAAGTTGACCTATTTCCAGGGGGAAGTGGGCTATTCAACTGGTATAGAGCAGCAGTGTTTATATCTGGGTTATACCTTGGACCAGTGTTCTTTCAAGACGCGCCTAGATAAGTGGATGAGATGGAGACAGGTGATTGGCAAGAGGCCACGTGTTCTGGATGATTTAACAGGAAACTCGTTCCATGTGATTGACACCAGGAAAATTGTTCCAGGTGATTGGCACGAGGACACTCGTTATATGTGATTGGCATCAGGACATTTGTTATATATGATTGTAACTATGACACTTGCTCCATGGCAGGTGTTTGGCGCTACGACACTTGTTCCAGGTGATTGGCACGAGGACACTTGTTATATGTGATTGGCATCAGGACATTTGTTATATATGATTGTAACTATGACACTTGCTCCATGGCAGGTGATTGGCGCTACGACACTTGTTCCAGGTGATTGGCACTACAACACTTGTTCCAGGTGATTGGCACTACAACACTTGTTCCAGGCGATTGGAGATTGTTCCAGGTGATTAGCACTACGACAATTGTTCCAGGTGATTGGCACTACAACACTTGTTCCAGGCGATTGGCACTATGACAATTGTTCCAGGTGATTAGCACTATGACACTTGCTCCAGGTGATTGGCACTATGACAATTGTTCCAGGTGATTGGCACTATGACACTTTCTCCAGGTGATTGGCACTATGAGACTTGCTCCAGGTGATTGGCACTATAACTTTTGTTCCAGGTGATTGCAAATATGACACTTGTTGCACTTGCAGGTGGTTGGTACTATAACTCTTGTTCCAGGTGATTGCAAATATGACACTTGTTGCACTTGCAGGTGGTTGGTACTATGACATGCACATGTTATAAGTCTAAAGAAAATATTTCTTAGTCAAATATGTCTTTCAAAGTTTTTAACTTATCCCACATGTAGTAAACATCGATCAGATAATGTATATAAGCCGTAGGCTTGGGTTTACAGGAATTTGATTCGTCTGATTGCTATAACAAACCCAAGAACACAAATCAGCAATTACTGCCTAAAAATCGTTCTAACGTTTCAATCAATGACAAACTAACAGTAAAGCCGTGCATCGGCTCGGCATAGCCAGCTGAAAAACAAACAAGTTCAATTTACTGTAGATTACTTAAAATCTAATGAGAAGTGCGAATATCACCATAATAGTCCTCTGATTCGCGCTCACGGAGGCAATGGAGCAAAACCAAAGATGATATTTTTAAACTAGACGATGGACATGCACTGACCCTTTTCTTGTTTTCCTGACTTTTGCTGATCAAAAGACCAATCAAAATATTCATTACATTTAAATTAAAGTTAAAAACATAAATTACTAGCCCCTTGCCCAGAGTAAAACAGAAGTCTTGTATTGGGGAAATCTCTCTAGTCAAGTTCTTAGGGCTACACAACACAAAACAAACAGCAATGACCTCAACGGTCCCTGATCCACAGACCACGTTTTGTCATAGATGACACAAGCCAAGTTTAGCCAGTACTTGCCCTACTGAACGAATTCTTTATCGTCGGTTGCGGTGGAGGCAACCTTGACATGCACACTCAGACAAGGGTTCTCAATAAATAATTTCAACTATACCTTCGAAATAAAATTTAAAAACCAACTGATGCCATTATTTTTCTAATTTACGTATGTTTCCTGGTTTCCCGACGTAAGTTAAAAAAATGTGTTCGACTTTATGTAAGAGCCATTTGAAGGCTCGTGTTCTCGGATTATCTTGTAACAGGAAACAAATGATGAAATAGGGACGGGCTGCCAAGATGGTGCCCAGATAACTACTCTTGATATCCTAAATATATTACTGCCCCAATAACTATACTCTTG
This sequence comes from Radix auricularia, assembly GCA_002072015.1. NCBI lineage: Eukaryota > Metazoa > Mollusca > Gastropoda > Lymnaeidae > Radix > Radix auricularia. The sequence continues at coordinate 973,608 of MUZC01001083.1, read as the reverse complement.
ATTATCCTAGATATGCCACTGCCCACATAACTCTGCTTGATATTCTAGATATGCCACTGCCATTATAATTACTCTTGGAATTTCCCCTCCGCAAGTTATGCAAGTTACTCTCAAAAGAATCGGAAACAGACTAATTACCAACCAAATATCCGGGGACTGTAGCGTGTCTAGACTGAAAAAAAACAACAACTCGGTTTTACCCATATTTTGTATAATATTCCGACTAATATTTGGTTATGTTCAACTGTTACAATTGTACAGCTGCCAAAAGCCGCTATTTTTTCAGCCTGTGTTAAAGATGTTTATGCATTTCTAAAACACTGATAAGATGTGTCATTGTATCTTGCTATACTATTACTGTTTAAGTTTAATGTCAATATTTATTTACAAATAAACCGAGAAACTATGGCGACGTGCGATCATACCAGCTACTAGGCCTGTCAACGGTTGCCGAGCAATTACCCAGGTAGTAAAATTGCGCTCTGGTACCCCTGAAAATGTTACTGCAATATCTTTAACGCCGGTGTTTGAACTGTGGCCCTTCTGTATTAAAATTTCGGCACGCGAATAATTAATCAAATTAACACTTTTGGTTCAAATATATACTGTGAAATACGTCTTAACATGAAAACGCTTAAAATGTAATAAGTGTTAAACGGAAATAAACTACAGAGTATTTTGATACATTTTTTTCCAGGAACCTAAACAAAAATCATTTAAAACAAAAAGGTTTTAGTTCTTTGAATTGTTCAAATAAGGAAAATAGAACACAACGCCAATAACTACTATTAACTAGGAAGGGCTAGAAATGACGTTGCCATAGGCTTTGAAATGTTAAAAAATTTTAAAAACATATTTCAATCATTGAAAGATTTTCACTATAATGCAAAAATAAATGCTTGGGGTGGGTCTGTCCACTCAGTATGACACAAAATAGGACACAAGAGCGATAACTAGGAAGGGCTAGAAATGATATTGGCTTTCATTTTGAAAAACGCCGCTCATCTTTGTTACCGAATGAGACGCACTAATTTCTTTATCTTACCCCCTCCCCGACTATCATATGTCTCCAATCCTATCCCCATCATAGTTTATAACTACGATTAGCGCCACCCCCCTAGAAAAATCACCTTAGCATCCCTCTGTTCATTGTTTATACACCACTGTACTACAGTAGTATTTCAATGTCATCATTTTCAAATCGCTGACCCATTACATCAAAATGTGCATTTCCACACTAAACAAAGAATTAAAAGGCTAATGGCAGTAATAGCGGCCATAATGAAGAAAATTTTGAGGCATTTCGAACGGGTAACCCGGGTACCCGTTCAAATTTTGGACGGGTACCCGGCAGCAAATTTTCAACAGTATTGACAGCCCTACCAGCTACTTAACATAAAATGCATTAAAAGGGTAAATGATACAGTAAGTAGGGCACGTATGTGCTGTTTTACGAGTAAGAATCATATAGCTTGCAACAATAGCACCACAAGGTAAGAGATGGTATCACCCATCGGTATGATGTCTGTGGAAGACGTTTAGCACCGCAAGGCAAAGATGATATCAACTATCAGCAATGTTCCCTCTAAGGTTCGTTGGTCCATTTGCAAAGTAACACAAATCGTGTGTAAAGTTGCATATCATCTATTTTCAGTGCAATATTATACAAAATTTGCTGCGCGGTACTTACAAACTGTTGCGCGGTGTCGGTTGGATATATCAGCGGCCGCACAGCTTAAAGTGAACATTGTCCATCAGTACTGCTGTCTGTGGAAGACGTTTCACAGTATCGCCTAATGTAATATTCGTCCATGTCCCAGCCCAAATGTGAACGTTATACTTCTACTATGACATCAACCAGGCTTGTAAAAACGACTTTCATTGACTCTTTGGATTTCAACACAGCTAAGTTTTTATTTTTCATTTCTTTGTAATTCTATTATAAAATGCGCTAAGGCGCATTTCCGTCCGTCAGTGTGAAGCCCTTATGCCCCGCAACTCTAGATTACTTTTTTAAAATTGAAAATATAGACGTAAAATCATAATGATTTTTGTTTTGAGATTAACAGAGCGTGTGGTTTTGCGCGCCGTAAAAAAAAAATTAAGTGGCGTCATGAAGCTTTTATTATATTAATTTATTTTATGTTACTTTTTATGTTGATAATCCGAGTGTGTGAATAAGCATGTGTGCGAGTGTGTTCATATATGTGTGTGTGTGTGTGTGTGCGGCTTTGTGTGCGTGTGATTGTGTGTTTGTATTAATTGTGAAATAACGATTTATTTCATAGATTTCTAAAAGTGAAATTAATATTGAAAAGACGTTAACAGGTAATGGTTTATGTATAGTTAAAATTATGCACTAGATTATGAAAAATTCCGTTAATTTTATGAACACAAGCTTCTGCCGATGCGATCTTCGTGGGTGCTTGAATAAAAGATAACGGGAGGTCATCGAATGTGACTTAAAAACTGTTAATGAGAAGATCAATCTCCAATAATTTTTTCAGAGATGGTTTTACTTTATGTTTCATTTTAGAAGAAATGAACCCTTGTGCATTAGTTGGATGATTACTCGCATGAATTGCCACAATGGGAAAAAAAAAACAGTGAAAAGAACTTATAGTCGCTACTGAAATAGCATTATTTATAATTATAATATGTAATTTGGTAAGAATTGAGGCTAATTGGCAGATATTTACTTTTAAAGAAAATGGAACCTTTCTAAACTTTTAAATTGTATTTTGCAATAACAAAATCACACGAAGATGGCTCGAAGTCACTGTTAAATTACTATAGAAATAAATGTGAAGAAATTATTTAAGTGCAGACGACATATCAATTTTACATTTTAATATAAGCTTTTATACATCGACGTATATAATCGGATGGAGGCAAATTTTATACGGGCTTATAACAAGTCAAAATTACAGAAAATGAAATTTCTTAAAATAGAAAAATTAACACGGAACCGCTTTTGAAGCATTCAACGAGTGATTTAGCATAAAAACAATTGCAAATATTTGTTAGGAGTATATCAAGTGTAAAGAAATATCACGGGTAATACGACTTATAAATAAGATCTAGCATAAGAAAGTGCGTGTTATGTCGAAAAAACACACTGACAACAACTCATTTTGTGCCAAGCTGTTTTGAGTTTATTAGTTGAATAGTATACAACGGGAATAAAGATTGATATAAAGTGAATTGTTACTATTAGAAAAAATGTGCGGAATATATAATGATTGACATAACATTTATAAGGAGATCAATTTCTCACCATTTTCTTAAAAAGCAGCATTGTTCTTATGTTTTTATTCACGTTAAAGGAACATGTGCCTTGATAACAAATAAACCATATTTTCCTCTCTCCCCAAGCCACAATATTCACAAATATTATCTGGCTAAAAATATCCTATTCGTCTTGAACTAATTTCATGCTTAGACTATAAATGAAATGAGTGTTTTCTAAGAACCAAAGGAATCATGTGGAAAGATATTGTTTTCATGTTTTGATTCACTTGAAAAGAAAGTGAGCCTTGCCCGTTAGAATTTTTTAACTGTTAACGACATTTCTTATTTTGGTAGAGTATATAGCAAGCGTTATTATAGGGGTTCGAGCATGCTGAAAGAAAGCCATCAATCGATCTGAATGGAAGGATAAGGTTGAGCAAGCCAGGGCCCTACATGGGCTGTAGAGCCAAGGATTTTAATGATGATGCTCCAGGGGAAGGGGCTTACCTCTACGTGGTCCCCGGGACGAGTAGAGTACGCGAAACCCGAAACTAAAAGTCCCGACCTGGAAGGTCGAAGTCCGGTTAGGGCTAGCTAGGAAGTTAGACAGATGATTACAGCCGCCGTACGGAACTAAGACAGAGGCGACCAAGGTGGATACCGCCTCTGTCGATGATGAAAACCATTGTGCCCGTTGAGGGTCGGGTCATCCGAGGCGGCCGTTTCGTCCCCCTTTCTAGTTAGAATCAGTGAAAGGCACTGTTTAGGGCCAGGAGGGCCAGCAAAACACTAGAAAAAGTGCCGTGAAGAACTTTGGTCGGACGTCAGCTCTGAGGAAACCTTCCCGATAAGGGGTGCCCTTACCCAACACTACGTGGTTGGTTCTGCGGTTGCCCGCAACCCCCGGGAGGGTTACAATGATGATCCCCCCTATCTTGCGACAGTCCTAGGTAGATAGATCCGTTTCATGCGCTGTGGTGGCACCGCAGTTACGGCGGGTCGAAATAGGCAAATCCACATCCTCCTTAGGGAGGAAACCCCCTTGAGAAGCAGGACGGTGAGCCTCGAGCGAACTTAACCCTGCCCAGGCGGCCCCCTCTTAGAGGGGACCGTATTGGGGGTGCCCTTGTCAGCTACACCCTTCGGGGGAGGGGTGGGAGTTTGCCAAGAGTTTCCCCAATGGGACCTATAAGAGTTTTAGTAACTCAGGGCCTTTGATGCCATCTCAAATGTCACATATTTAATGATGATGCTATATTAAAGCAGAAATACCAAAATTGATGGCTAATATTTAAATTAATAATTATTTTATTTTTTCTCGACACACATATCGTTGTTTTTATTAAGAAGGTGTTTGATTTATCACTACTCTAATTTCCAGATGCGTTTACATTCATTTTTAAGGAGAATTTGAGACCCAAAACCAAACAAAGTTATTCTTATTGTGCCTACCCCGTAGCGTAGCACGGCTCGTAAATTATATTCGTTTTATTTGTGTATTATTTTTTCGTCGAGGAAGGCTCTTTGCCGAACATTCGCTGTTTTGTTACGTCCTGTCAGGCTAACTCATACCCTGTTTACCTGTTTTCCATTTACTAATTTAGAGGCCTCATTGCAGTCTCACTCTCACTCCCATTTTGTTCATTCCTAAAAACTAGTATACCTAAAACTTGGCACTTTCTGTGTTCACTCTAACATTGCATTCGTTAATTCCTAAACTCGTTTAATGCGATGCTCCTTAATGCTTAGTCATTCATTTCTGTACTAATAAATTCCTCAGAACCGGAAATGGACAGTCACTTTCTTTTAGTGGCTACGATGTCAAACTGGATTTAATTACTCACTAAGAAGCTTACAAAGAAATGTACAGTAGTCTGACAAGTGCGACTTATGTCACTGTTATGCTGAAAGACATGATCAGTTTATTATGAAAATACACCTGCTTGTTTTAAAGCTTGCGTTTAGCCAGTGACAATTACTGTATTTCAGTGGTTCCCAACCTGTGGGATCGCGATGGGTTTTCTGGGGGTCGCCAAACTGTCGACTAAAACAATATTCACTATAATGCAAATCTGCTCTACTAAATTCCTACTCTTGCATATAAATGCATTTAACACTAATCACAAATATAGAAGTTAAAAGGTGATTAGTCTACATAGCTTTTAAGTATAGTTTAATAATCTATTTTCAACAGTTAGCGCGTTTAAACAATATTCAACAAGTTCCTGTCACGTGTTCTTCAAAGTATCTTTTACGATTAGTCGCTTACTTCACAAGATGCCCCCAATGCATACTAATCAACAGGGCAGCATTGGTTAGTTAATCGGTGTGTTCGGTTGGCATGTGCGTTTATTATCGTTATCGATTATTTAATCCTTTTCAGTCATGTCCTTAGCGATCATGTGATTCCTGCGTGAGTTTGTTTTTGTCGCTTGACTCACATTGAATTCATTTCGTTGTTTTTTTATATATACTATTTACATGATAAAAAATTCTTCAGAAATTTCGACTATTATTTCACCTTCAATGGGAAAAAAACGTAAATATCAGAAGAATACCTGTATTTGGCTTTACAAGCTTGACTAGCAATGGAATAAAGAACCCACAATGCGCACTGTGCAAAGTTGTACTCAATTGCGAGTCTATAAAATCTTCAAAACTCAAAACGTCAGTTACAGGCGAACCATTTAGAGCAAGCTAAAAAGGATTTGGAGTTCTTTCATCACCACGAAACTAGTTGCAAATATCGGAGACTTGAAAAGTTTTTAGTAAACGAGCAGAGCATTTCTTCAAGCGCCATATGAATTCACATTGGTAATTTCCAAGCAAAACAAATCTAACACAATTAGAGAATACCTTATCAAATACTGCATGTTGAAGATGGTGAAATTAATTCTTAGGGATTCCAGTGAAGCAAAAATGCAACGAATAACTCGAATAATACTATTGAGCGGCGTTTATCAGAAATATCCGTAGACGTTAAAGAGCAGATTTTGAATGAAATCCTTTTTTTTTTCACCCTTTTTTTTCTTTTCAAGTTGACGCATAAACAGACGTAAGCTCACGTGCTCAGTTGCTTGTCTATATGAAATATTTTAATTCAGATGATATCAAAGAAGAGTACCAATCTTGTAGTGGACTTGAAACTACAACAAAAAGTGAAAATATTATGTAAAAGATATCTACGTTTTATGATACTGGAGGATTAAAGTGGGAAAACGTATGTGGGTTTTGTACAGAAGGTTCACGACTATGCTTGGGTCAAAATCAGGTTTTCATAGAAAAAAGGAAAAGAACTAGCTCCCCAAGCAAGGGGAATTCTATGCATGATTCACAGATATATCTATACCAGTAAGATTCTTCCCATTAAAAATTGTAAATCACGTCAAAACAGGAGCTCTTATTTTTTAGCGCATTTTCGAGAAGTCGAATGCGCTATTGCACCCGTTTTGTCCGTCCGTCCGTCATCACCCTTGATCTCAGCATCCATAAGTCCTAGACCCATGAGGTATATATGTTTTTTGTATGTCCTGACCTGCCATTTGTGCATCAACACTCAGTTACTCGATCCGTTAAAAAACCCCGTTAAAACTACCAAAAAATATTTCGAATCGAGAGGTAACACTAGCGCAGGGAACGGCCGCCATTGCCGGAAGTCGAATGCACAATGCTTCAAGCATTGAAGAGTGGTGCGAAAGGGTGCAAAAGAATTAGTTGTTTTTTTTTTTAGTTGACGTCATTAGAATATGTGTAAAAGTTTAGAGAGTTTTACGTCATCATTTGTGGTGACTTGTAGTTAGATTAAAGAGAAAATAAATTTTTTTTAAATGTAAAGAAATGACTTTTAAATTAAAAAAAATGTCAGGTATATTCATTACACAAGAAAATTCATAAAAATATGTCTAAAATCTAAACACAATTACTGATAACTACATAATTCTGATATCTAACATAAGTACTGATACATAATACGAAAATGCGCTAACACGTCCTGAATTCCAATAGGGACCAGGCTTAACATGTTTTTTTTAATGTGCAAAGAAATGGATTCTGATCACGAGGTTCTTTTCTACACTTCAGTACGCTGGTTGTCCAAAGGAAATGTTGTGAATCACGTCTTTGAATTGAAAGATGCAATCAGGTTGCTCCTGCGGTTCAACGGAAACATGATCTTTTGGCGTGCTTAAACGAGTAGTGGATTGACCAATGTTTGTATAGCAGGCTACATGAACTGCAGTCATTCGCAAGTTTTGATACATGTGTCGAGAAGGGGTGACCTCTACCTGGTTCGACACACGAGTAGGGTCGTGAAGCAGACCACGACCTGAAACCGACAAACCTCTGGCTTGGACAGCCGAAGGCCGTTGTTAGGTGTTAGGTGCTAGTCATATATGATTACAGTCGCTGTACGGATCTTAGGCAAAGCATTTAGATGCAATGCCGATGATGAAAACCAAAGTATCCGTTGAGGGTCCGGTTACTCCGAAGCGACCGTTTCGTCCCCCTGAATTAACTAGCAACGCTGTTGAGCGGTGCCGTTTTAGGGCCAGGAGCGCCAGTACGGAATAGCAAAAGGTACCGCTAGGAAACGCTTTTGGACGCCAGCTCTGAGGAAACCTTCCGGTGGGGGTTAAACCCTAGGCAGGTCAGTGATGATCCCCCGCTTTGCGGCGATCCTAACCATAGAGACTCGTAAGCTTTGCCGGGGTGGCGCCAAAGTGATACTATGTTGATAGCGAGTCATAGTAGGAAATTCCACACCTCCCTCGGGAGGCACACTTTAGTGGGAGGCGTTTTCGACCTAGTGTCCTGGACGCACAGGCGGCCGCTTGTAGCAGCGACCTTCCGGTGGGCTTCTCAGTCTTTACGTCCCTTAGGGGGCCAGAGGGCTGAGGGGGTTTTCCGGGAAGCCCCATGAAGAGCGCAGGCTCGGGACTGCTGATTTTCTTCCACATGTAGGATACATGTGGCACCTAGCTGCCTGTATTGACTCTTCAAACCATATAGAGTTACAGCTTTCAGGGGGGGGGGGGGGTATCTGTTTTAACATTTATTGAAATTATCTGCATAAAGAGATTCACAAAATTGTAACAAAATGTTATTAAAGAACACCGGTAGCTGTTTCTAGCTCAGAAATCTGAACGGGGACCTTAGCAGATTGAGTGAGTGTTTCAAAGTCTTAAAACTGATACATCATGGCAAATACGTAAATATTAATGGATAATTATTTTTTTGTATTATTTTTTTTTTTACAAATCCGGGATGCACTTGCGGGCCGCATGCTGCAAAATAATGTAGTGTCGTATCCGGTGCGCTTTTCTTATGTTCCCACTCCTGCTTTGCCAGCAATGCTTCCTTACGTTCTTTGACTCGTTAATGCTTTTACATATCAATTTCCTTACGCTTATAAATCTTGTACAAGTTCTTCCCTTCTATAGTTACATATCGGATGCGTCTATTAAATAAAACCAGTATAAACATACACGATGTTATCATTTAATTTGTACATGTTCGTATTTTACCTTCAATGTACACTTACAAAAGAGTTTGAGTTTGCACCAATAAGCTAATTGTTGTCTTTGCCTCGCCTAAACGTTTGTCCGATAAGCTATTTGTTGTCTTGCCTCCCCTAAACGTCCATTGCACGTTATGCGTTGTTGGACAATGTTCGCTTTAATTCCCAACTTCCTTGTATCTCGTTGTTTTTAAAGCGTTATTGTAATTATTGATTTACATTTGTGTACATATTTGAAATCCTCAGCTAAACCATCCCCCACACACGCTTCAAACATGACGTCTTGACGTCATTCGTATCGTGTAACAGGAAGATGATACCCAATTGTAGAGATTGAAATGAAAGCTTTTTTTTAAAAGGGGCAGAAATATTATAGTCTGTTGTTTTCCTTGGTGTTCGTTGGATTTTATGTTCAATGCATTAAAGCATTAAACAGACTTTACTCACGGTCAGGAAAACCAGGCTGGTCAAATGGAAGGATTTTATTATAGGACAGCTTCAGTGTCGGTGGGTGGGAACTCTGAAAATGTGGCATGTTTTACAGTTGACAGAGGCGGAAGTATGGGGAAAGAGGAGGTTGCTCGTTCGGGGGGGGGGGGGGGTATCTTAGCCGGTCTGTTTCATATAATATATATATATTACAATGTTACAGACACTCTTATACAGAAGATTATTGCACCCTACGCTTATCTTTTATTTGCGTTTAGCCTTGTATATACATATATAAAACCACGTAAAATTCGCCTTCTTCCCGTATGAAATTCGGACGTAGAATGGGTTGCCAGAGCTAATTTGCCAGAATTACATACGGGGAAGAAGGCAGATTTTATGTTGGTTTTTTTCCATAAGGAACTAGAAAAGTTTTAACACTATGTCCATCCGATTGTTGTATTAAATTGTTGTGTTGCCTTTTCAAGTAAGAATTTAATGCCTTATGACAAGCCTTACGTTATGTATAATCACTTTCTTGCTCTTTGTCCTATCCCGTAGTGTTTCTATGTTTAGTAGTTTTGTCACATCTGCGGGTATATCATTATTATCTGTTATTGGTGCCAAACAATGTAACTCTCTACCTTGACACATTCGTAGTATTCAAACAACCAAGTCCTTCAAGACTGCGCTTAAGACAAATCTTTGGTGCCGTCTATAAAGTACGTCACGCTATTTTTGACCATTTTAACTCCCCCCTCCCCTGTCACAAATTTCGGAACCCCCCCCCCC
>MUZC01001083.1:912656-938591 GCA_002072015.1 Radix auricularia | reverse complement strand
ATATATAGATGTTACGGTTAACGTGGTACCTATTGGGAAAATGGTTTACATTACCTCACACTGACCATCCAATGACAAAATGACAATGACCTATCTTTTTTCGATTGTAGCCAGAGACGATCGGCCAAAGTCGGAATAAGAAGTTCATAGCCGTTTTGGGGTATTAATATCTACCGGTATGATAATAACATTAATCCTATATTGATTATAAATTATATTAAATTAGAAAATCGTGAAAATTATTTTATTATTGTAAATTATCGATCTCTATCATCACTTGATACAGCAAGATGTCATTTAACGACACTTTAAATTACACAGCAGTTTTTTACTTTTAAATTTCCAGTCTCTTGTTGAGCACTTAGTGATACTATTATATGGAGTGTCGCCTTAGCCACAAGTCAGTGATGGTTAAAACGCACTCTGCACACTGATACCAATGTGAGAAGTTTCCATTGAAGAATTGAAAACTTACTTCTGGAATAAAATTGCTCAAGAACATAATGCTCTGTTCCTTGCTTGTAGGAAGCGTTCATCACCACTGAAAGGACCCTTCGTAGATCACCGCGACCTCTGTCAACATCTGATGTAAGGATACATACATTATCTCCAACTTTAGCTGGTGGGAATTTTGCATCTGAATTTTTTTTTATGTTTAATCCCCTTGTCACCTTGAGTTTGCCAACTGGCGTGAGCTGCTGACCTCTTGTTCCTGATTTCTTGTTTATTATTATATAGACTGCAAATAATTTTCACACCCTTCACTTCGTCTGCTTCAGTCATGGCCGCCTAGGGCATTGGAGGCCCTGGTCGAAGTGAATTTGATGAGCATAAATGTAATAGAAAAATACAAAGTAAATGTGGAAAATGGCCCCCACTAATGATGAGACTCGTCGGAGACCCTAGGCGGCTGCCTAGTTTGCCTGTAAGCCTAAAACCGGCCCTGCTATAGTACATATTCCACAAATCGACATCGCTGTCACATGATTCACAAGAATGGTCTGAATTATTGAGGTTTTTACAGACTACATACATACAAGACCGTATTTACGCATAGGCCTGGTGGGCATTTGCCCGGGGGCCCACGAGCATAGGGGCCCCATGAAAATATGTTTATTTTATAAATATGCATATTTATTTTAAATTCCTGCGAGGTGGGATGGAGGCACACTCTTTCTTTGTCCAGGGGCCCAAAATGGCGTAAAGACGGCTCTGACCAAATGAATATGTTCACACTGTTAGTACCAGGCAACAGTGTAGGACGCAATAATCTTCTGTACAGAAGGAGCGTCTGTAACACATAAGCTAAATCTGATATTTGTTTTATTTCGCTACATAAACGCAATCACCACGTTCTGAACACCTTGTTTGACATGCTTGGATGAAACTAGATAAATTTGGAGTTATCTTTGATAGCTGTGCTGCCTAGCATGAAACTAGAGAAACTTGGAGTTATCTTTGACAGCTGTGCTGCCTAGCATGAAACTAGAGAAACTTGGAGTTATATTTGATAGCTGTGCTGCCTAGCATGAAACTAGATAAATTTGGAGTTATCTTTGATAGCTGTGCTGCCTAGCATGAAACTAGAGAAACTTGGAGTTATCTTTGATAGCTGTGCTGCCTAGCAGGAAACTAGATAAATTTGGAGTTATCTTTGATAGATGTGCTGCCTAGCATGAAACTAGAGAAACTTGGAGTTATCTTTGATAGCTGTGCTGCCTAGCATGAAACTATATAAAAATATGGAGTTATCTTTGATAGCTGTGCTGGCTAGCATGAAACTAGATAAATTTGGAGTTATCTTTGATAGCTGTGCTGCCTAGCATGAAACTAGAGAAACTTGGAGTTATCTTTGATAGCTGTGCTGGCTAGCATGAAACTAGAGAAACTTGGAGTTATCTTTGATAGCTGTGCTGCCTAGCATGAAACTAGAGAAACTTGGAGTTATCTTTGACAGCTGTGCTGCCTAGCATGAAACTAGATAAATTTGGAGTTATCTTTGATAGCTGTGCTGCCTAGCATGAAACTAGATAAATTTGGAGTTATCTTTGATAGCTGTGCTGTCTAGCATGAAACTAGATAAATTTGGAGTTATCTTTGATAGCTGTGCTGCCTACCGCTCAGTCTTGCAGCAGCACGGCGAATATTGACCAGGGATTTCCCGACACTTCAAGAAGTGGCCGGCCATAGTAACATATACACTGGTAATTTCCAGCACACTGACCGGACGTTGACCACACCCCGGGAAAATCACAAAATGGCCGGCCAATTAGGAACTGGCCGAACTTCGGGTTTTGGTCGTCATGGGGGGGGGGTATTATTATTAATTTTTTTTTTGGCCTTTCAAAGGGATGTAACTGGAAGAATAACTTTTTACTGGCTGTTACCTCTTTGAACACCCTTACATTAATACGTCAAAGTAATTATGCCGTTGTAAATTTTTCTAAATTTGAAAACACATTCCATATGTACGATTACTAAAGGTTTAAAATAATTTCATTTTCTATTCTATTGCTATCTCTTTTTTTCAATATTGTTTTAAGCTCTTTTGTGGGCACACAGCCAAAAAGTGCATTATTTATAAGCTTTTCGTGTTTTCTTTATTTTAAGCAACGGTATTAAAAGTTAAACTACCTTAACTTAGCAGAGTCTTTAATGTTAAATTCAACGCCCCCTCCCCAAAAAAACACGAAAAGTATGTTACACAAAATTAGATTCTTTTCTATAAATATATCTAGATCTATTGCTATTCTTAAGGTTAGGTATTTCAGTTAAAATCGTGTGGATATGATGCAGCAAAAGTACACACATATTTAATTTATTAAAAAAGTTTTTTTTTAAAAATATTTTTTTATTACTGATATTTACATTTTTAATGAACTTTATTAGTATTAGCTTAGGATATAGGCATAGGTCAGTTCTATTTCTTTTTTGTACAGGTGTATGTAATATTTGCTTTCCAAGCTTTAGAATTAGCATGTAAATGGAATAAATATGAACATGAAAACACGTATGATTGGTCTATTGAATCTCTTGGATTTGCTTATTCTTTGAAATTAAAAGTAGCTGCAGAGCGGTGTACTACTTCACATCAACACAGCATTTCAAAGTGGGATTTTCATTATAAAAAATAATTGAAGTTAATTGGAGCTCTGCATTAAATCGTACTCATATTGGTTTTTATGGAAGTTTCTTTTTTTTTTTTTTTCAGTATGAATATGAATAAAATCGCCGCAAAGTTTGTTTTGTTTAATTGTCAATTTACTCTTATTTCTTATTTTTACATTTAATTTTGTTAACGCTCTTTTCCTGTCACGTGACAACAGGTAAAATTAAACAAAAAATATAACGTGAAGGTAAACAAAACGAACAGGTAAGTTTGATTTTTCTTTATTTCTTGGAAATTGTGCTAAGTAAAGCTTTTTAAAAAACATTCAGTAAGTGAAAGTTTGTAATAAAATTACTAGCTATTGATCAACACTTTCGCTTTTCGACCACACACTTTTTATTAGTCCTAGCGTCTTATAAGCATTTTAGTTTTTTTAGCGGTTCCTGGAAGATGTAGGAAATGAAGATCAGCACTTCCGTGTTTGTGAACCCATACAAAATCTATTGAAGGATTCAATGCATCGATGTTGTTTTGTTTGTTTATCTGAAGACGTTTAGCACACTGGCCGGTGACATAGAATTGACAATCCAGTAACAGTAATAGTAATAGACAGTAACTTCTAAATTAAAAATCTAAATGCATACTTTTCCAGACTCAGACATGCAAGTTGCAAGGCAAGGCAAATGCATTCATTCACAGTAATCACAGTACTTAAGACTTAATGAAATGAATGGTACCACACATGCTTGCCTATGAACATACCAATCTACCTAGACGATCTTGGCATAGGATTGTGTACATTGTTGGTTAATGCAATTCAGGTCTTAGGTTTGATGATCATGATTAAATTTACTCTGAGCGCCACTAAAACTAACTCTGACTTAGAACTTACATTTACATACAATCATACAGTGTCAGTGTCTTAATCTTAAGACCTGATAACATCAATGAACTTGAACAAAAATAAACCAGTAGCTAGATACACATAGTAAAAGAATAACATCAATCACAAAACGGACCATGAGTATTTAACTAGGGATTAATTATGAAATAATCCCTGGACTGTCTGATTACTCTGACCATTGACCATGATATTGTTTTTTTAATGAGGCTCAGCACAATTAAGTCTCAATTACATAAGAATCCTAGAAAGACTTGTTTATCTCTGAAATAAATAAAAGATAACAAACAGCGGCTAATTTCCAACAAAAGTTCTATGTAAGCACAGTACAAACAGCCCAGTAGGAGAAATTTGGAAATCTATTTTAAAAAATCTAAAGTTCATTTAATAATGAATGAGTATGTGAATGTGTCAACAAAACAAACATCAAGTAAAATTAACAAATGCTGCTTCTATACAAAATTAAAGAAGATTAGTAAAGAAAACAAGGATTATTTGAAAATTTAAAGGAACAAATGTAAATAGACCTAGACAAACATTACGTTATGTGTTCACACCAATACATTTTAGGAAAAATAGATCATATGAAACACAATTCATTGGTCTAATAGATAATATGAAACATAATTCATTGGTCTAATAGTTTATATGAAACACAATTAATTGGTCTAATAGATTATATGAAACACAATTAATTGGTCTAATAGATCATATGAAACACAATTAATTGGTATAATAGATCATATGAAACACAATTCATTGGTCTAATAGATCATATGAAACACAATTCATTGGTCTAATAGATCATATGAAACACAATTCATTGGTCTAATAGGTTATCTGTCAAAAGGTTTGCATAATAATAAGCAAATAGATACAATGTTACTAGACTCCTCAAAAACATTTCACAAAGTTCACCACTTGAGAGTTTTTTTTTAAAGGCCTTGGCCTTGCAGATAATTTTGTTTGATGTGTTGGAGTGGTTCACTCTATGTCCATCACAACGCCAACGCACCAGATGAAATGTTTCTCCACAGACTGACCTCCAAAAAATAAATGAAAAGTTATCAAAATATTTTCCTCTTCACTTCACTTCAAGAATTGAAATATTTTCAACTGATGAATGATTTAATTTACAATATGTGTTGAGAATTTTTAATTCCATCTCCAGAGAAGACAGTTTTTCTAAAGACCGACAGCCATGCCTACAGCAACAACCGAGGCACTCAGTGCCAAGGGTAAAACCAATACATAGAATAATAGCTATTAATTACAGACTATTAGGTCATTAAATCTGTCAATTAAGTATTGTCTTCAACTAAAAACTAACGAGTCTCTAACTTTAAAACACTGCTTATGAAAGAATAAGTGCTTCTTTATTTTTCAATTTTGAACTTCCAATTTTCTTTCTTCCTAAGTAAACCCAAAGCCTTATTAATAAGATTTTCAAAATTTGAACTTAGTCATGAATTTATTGTTTTCACAGAGGCCATGGAGCTCCTGGCAGACCAGCTTGATGAGCTCTATGACGTTGGTGGTCAGCCCTCGGAGATTGACTTTCTTAAATTCATCCTAACAGACCAGTCTCTTTATCATATAATCGATGTAAGAATAATGAGCTTCAATATTAGCCATTCAGTTCATAAAAGATAATTGTTAGTGAAAAGCCTTTAGAGAAAAAACAAATACCTAGATTCATTTTTTTTTTCGTGATCAAATAATTTATCAAATTTGACTTGGCAGTAGGTAATTGTGAGACTTATTTTGTCTGACCGCTGGCTACAAACAAGGGGTGGTCAGCTTTAGGAGTACATCACAATTAAAGAAGGAACAGAGGCAGGGAAGGGTGTTTGACCCAGATTCAACAATAGCAGTTATGATATTATTCAAAACAATAGTTTTTATCTTTACATTTGGAATTTGTTACTTTTATGTGGTATGCATAAAACTGATTCTTTAAAGAATTTATAATGTTTTTAAGTTTCTGATATAATTTTTGGTACTAGCAGGTTAGCTTTCATTCATCTAGAATTTTCAATCCTTTTTAAATTTTATATGAGCAATATATATGTTTGTTAATATTTGTAAAATATAATGTGATTTAACTTATTTTTTAAATAGAAAATTACAAAATGTTCTATCTTGTTAAAGTAGTGTGTTGTATTTACATTGTTAACATTTCTTAGATAATATCAGTTATGCCAATAATGAAAATTCTGATGACATTAATAGTTTGATAGCGTACTATTAAATAATCTGATGACATTAATAGTTTGATAGCGTACTATTAAATAATCTGATGACATTAATAGTTTGATAGCGTACCATTAAATAATCTGATGACGTGAACATATTGTTTGCCCGGGCAGATTCATGAGGAGCTTGAAGTACTGATGCCGCCCACTAAAGAGAGAGATGCTGTGACTGCTGCCAGGGATTTGCTGGATGAACTTGCTGAAGCAGATGAGAGGGACGAGGAAGCCATGGACCTAAGAGACATTCTCAGCAATCCACATTTTAGGGTAAGATCATTTCATCTTGATCAATTCATTTAATAGCTTGAATCTATAAATTATTTTAGTTCAATAACCTTATTAATCTTACTTTATAGTCATTATTTGAGTCAAATATCCTGGCACCTTTCATTGGCTTGAAGAATAATAAAAATATATGCCACAAATATACCCTCACTTAGTCCTCAGTAATCCTTATTTCAGAAATTTGAACAACTGATCTTATTAAATTTTTTTATCAGCTTTTATTTTAGTTCTGTAAATTGTTATAGTTCATTCACCTTAAGTTTATAGCTGTTGTTTTAGCCTCATAACCTGGAAGCTTACTGACTTAAAGGCTGTAACTGTACTACAAATGTTTTATCACTGACCTTCCAGTCAAGTATAAGGGGGCGCAGTGGTCTAAGTAGTAGTGTGCTGGACTACCGAACCGCTGCAAGAACTCAAGTCGCGAGTTCGAGCCGTGGTACTGGCAAGGCCCCAGGGGCATTGTGCTAACCACACAATCCCCTGCTCGTTAGTGGTCAATGAAACTTGTGAACGCTACTTCACTTGCCCCCATAGACCTTCATGGTCTGTAAGGAATCAATTTTTTATATTTTTTTTTTACCAGTCATGTATATTGACCAGTCTCTTCCTGTTTCTCTTTGTCCAGGCCCTGCTTGTGGCACATGATGATATAACCAACAAAAACTTTGAGGGTGACATCGACAAGTCCCAGGTGGTTATGAAAGGGCCACAACTCCTATCTCCTCTACCTCCAGTCTTTAACAATGTCAATGAACAGGTTCGATTTGTCAACATTCGTAAATCACAGACAGAGCCACTGGTAGGTATTTTGATGGATTGTTGTGTACTGTGCAAATAATAGAAAGAGCCACTAGTGTTAGTTTAGATGTATTGTTGTGTACTGTGCAAATAATAGAAAGAGCCACTAGTATAATCATAGAGCTAATGATAAATCTGTGACTTCATTTGTACCACTTGCACATCTTGATCATTTTATAATCATTTATTAGTGATAGATTTTATATCCTATTTATGTTCTAAATTTAGTTTGATTTTTTAAAAAACTTGGTTATAATAAATAATTCCAGGGTATCACTGTCAAGTTAGATGAAAATAATGATTTATTAGTGGCAAGAATTTTACAAGGCAGCATTGTGGACAAACAAGGCAAGTTTGTTTCAATCATTTTATCTCAATCATTTTTTTTATTGTATTTATATAATTGATTTAATAATTATTATTCAATCATTTTTTCAATCAATTTTATTCTAATTTTAAATAATGTTTACATAAGCTGTGATTTTCTTTGTTTTCTTTATTTAACGTTGAGATGCCCCATAAGGTTTTTGTTAAACTTCCACCTCATTCCCGTAAGGATTTCCCATATTGCGATCAACTGGTTATAAAATTAAAAAAATTGTGTAAAATTTATTTTTATTATTATAGTCATACTGACTTCATCTTTTAGGATAAGAATGGTTATTTGACGTATCTAAATGACCGTCTTGAGTGTAATATTAATTTTACTTGTAGTTTAGTACTATTATTTTTATAATAAAGTATAGCAAATCGCATCTTCAAAAAAAAACAGATAAAAACTAACAAAAAACTTCGCTAGTCGAGGGATAACACTTTCGAATCTACAAATTTTTAAATTATTCATTGATTCGCAACATCTCAGTTAAATTGATCAACTGGATGTTAAGAAATGATGTATTTATGTTGCTGATGGGTTAACTTTTGTCATCTGTTGTTTAAATATTTTGTGTACTTTCAATAAAATGTTTTAACTTGCCAGGTATGCTTCATGTTGGTGACATCATCAGAGAGGTCAATGGCGAGCCAGTGGCCACACCCGAGCAGATGATGGACGTCATCATAGACTCAGACCCTGACCTGACTCTCAAGATTATTCCATCATTTATACACACAAACAAGGCTGAACCTGTGAGTCCACTAGTTACAAACCTTGACCCCATGGGTTGACCCCGACCTGACTCTCAAGATTATTCCATCATTTATACACACAAACAAGGCTGAACCTGTGAGTCCACTTGTTATAAACCTTGATCTCATGGGTTGACCTTACCCTAACTAAAATACAACAGGACACGATGACTTGGTCACATATTTTATGTTGTATAATAAATAGACTTTGTATCAAACATGAAAAACATGTAGGAAAGTGATGACATATTTGACTAAAGATCAAGGGAGACAAGTGTATACATTTTGAAACTTAAAAGTGATGATTAGTTTTTAAAAATTCACCCCAAGCTTTGAAATTTTTCCTCTTCTAAACTGATCTTTATTTTAAATATGTTTGTGTAGTCGTGTGTAGTTTATAAACTTTGTTTGTTGTTAACAATTGAAATGATGACATTGTGTTTGATGACACTCAGATCTACATGAAAACCCACTTTAGCTGGGACCCAATGAAAGACAGACTACTCCCCTGTAAGGAGGCCGGGCTGCCGTTCAACGATGGCGACATCTTGGAGATAGTCAGCACAGACGACACCAACTGGTGGCAGGTAAGTGCCGTCACCGATAGAGGGAAGAAATCAATTTCTGTTGATCAACAACGATTGGCCAAAAAAAATTATTGTTATATGAGATGTAAGACTACAATAAGAACAAACAGCATGCAGTTTAAGTTGAAATGCCCATTTCTCTGCCCCATATTTCCCCAGAAATTTTAATCTCTCAGATTTATTACTCAAGTTATAGATCACTTAGGAGTTTGTAAATAAATTTGAATCTTTATCATTAAGAACAGATCTATTGATTACAATATGTGTACAAAGTATAAATGATAAGACTGCAAGTTACAAATTTGTTATCATGTGATGAATTTAGTTTTGTTGTTTTTATAAAGAATTTTTAATTTTCTTTTACCCTTAGGTGTTTGGATTCATTTATATAAATAGTTATTTGACATGCAATCCAAGCAAACTAACCCTTAGTTAAAAACCTGAACTTAAATTTTACATGGATTCTCTACATTTAAATAAGCCTGTGTTCATGTGACAGTGACGGCACAAGTGAACACAAGACAGGTGAACATACTGACATGTCAACATTTAGACATGTGACAACCATTGTTCCCATTTGGCTGAGTGGCCACACAGATATCTGACCGAAGGCGCACAAAAACAAAATGAATGCTGTGCAACTTGCACACTGACAACTGAACCCATAGGTTAATTGAACACATAGGTTAACTGAACCCATAGGTTAACTGAACACATAGGTTAACTGAACACAGGTTAACTGAACACATAGGTTAACTGAACACATAGGTTAACTGAACCCATAGGCTAATTGAACACACAACAAGTGAACACAAATCTTATAGAAATTGAAATACATCATGTAAGATGCCAAAATTTCCAGAAAATTCTTTAGACCTATGTCCCCTGTTATGACATGGTCACAGAAAATTGTGAACAGTGCTTCAAGCGCCCTATAGGCCTACAGGGTCTGAAAAAGGCACCTCCCCTTCAGCCCCCACCCTTTTTTTTTAAAAAATTGGACAGTTTTCTTTCTCCTGAAGATTTTCAAAAATTTATTTTTAAACTTCCTATTCTTCCTGTGCCAGGCTCGTCTCGCTGAAATCAACGGTCCCGTTGGTCTCATTCCATCACAAGCTCTCGAAGAGAAGCGGAAATCATTTGTCAATCCTGATCTGGATTACTCCAAAAGTAGTTTGTGTAAGTAGCTTTAATGTAAGTTTGAATAATTGGTAGCTGCGACCTCATAGTGTACGTTGTGTAGCTGCGACCTCATAGTGTACGTTGTGTAGCTGCGACCTCATAGTGTACGTTGTGTAGCTGTGACCTCATAGTGTACGTTGTGTAGCTGTGACCTCATAGTGTACATTGTGTAGCTGCGACCTCATAGTGTACGTTGTGTAGCTGTGACCTCATAGTGTACATTGTGTAGCAGCGACCTCATAGTGTACATTGTATAGCAGCGACCTCATAGTGTACGTTGTGTAGCTGTGACCTCATAGTGTACATTGTGTAGCAGCGACCTCATAGTGTACATTGTGTAGCTGTGACCTCATAGTGTACATTGTATAGCAGCGACCTCATAGTGTACATTGTGTAGCTATGACCTCATAGTGTACATTGTATAGCAGCGACCTCATAGTGTACGTTGTGTAGCTGCGACCTGTTTATTTTCATAGTTATAAAGTTATCTTTTTATAGTGTAAATAGAACCTGTTATTTTCAACTCCAGCTAATAAACTTCATTTTTCAAAACACAGTTTGTGGTCTAAAAAAGAAGAAGAAAAAGACAATCAAGTACAGCTCCAAGGATAACAAAGGTTTGTTTTTAGGACTTTTGTGATTTCAAAATTCTTACTTTTTAATATTCTTTAACAACTAATATTTTATAGTATTATGTTTATTTTATATTTAGTTTCATTATTTTTGAAAATTTTGAATATTCTAGAATATGACAAGGCTGATGTTATGGTCTATGAGGAGGTCCGTCGCATGCCACCGTTTGAACGGCCATTTTTAGTCTTAGTGGGAGCTAAAGGTGTCGGCCGCAGGTCACTCAAAGAAAGACTCATCAAAGATGACCCTAGGAGATTTGGAACTGCTATTGCACGTAAGACAAATTTCTTTTCTTGTATTTGATCAGATAGAATTTAACAATATTTTCCACAGTATTATACATTGAAAGTTCAAGGCTTTATAATTGATATACTTGTTCTAAAGCCGACCTTTTTTGGACAAAATCTGGGAGAAAATGTATGGGGGGTCGACTTACAAGTGGGTCATAGGTGATTTCTGCATGTACATTAAATATCGATGTTGTTATTGTAGACCATCAAGGTCTTTTCTATATTCTACTAGATTTGACTGCTCTACCAGAAGCTATAACATATCAAACATCTGGAATTACCCCATTTAATGATTTTATTTATTTTTGTGAATGTTTTAATAAATTGTTTTACAAATTTTGTTTTCAACAACGAATTTTAAAGAACGTGCTTTCGCAGTTGCTGAAAAATAAATATTATTTTTGTAATACCGGTAACTCTTGCCTTACAAAGAGCACATAGAAAAAGATAGGGAGTAAAAAGTAAACAATCATAATGACAGATTTAGCTTGTCGTTTGTGGGCGGGGGTCACACACTTTTAATACTATTCTCTTCCACTAGAAGGGCACGACGGCTTAAGAATGAATGGGCTATAGAACGAGTAAATACAGTAATACTTTCTACTTGCCACATTTTTTGTATCATTAGCCCCTACTTCCTAAACATTTTTAATATTCTCCTCTTTATAGTTATCATTTTGGTGATATAAGATTATATCTCTACTTTATAAGATTATATCTTTACTTTATAAGATTATATCTTTACTTTATAAGATTATATCTTTACTTTATAAGATTATATCTTAATTTCATAAAGATTATTTGTTTACTTAATAAGATTATATCTTGGTCTCATAAATTTGTTTTCACTTATTGTCAACCTTTGCTACACTTTAGACACATCGAGAGCCCCACGAGAGAAGGAGGTTGATGGCCAGGGGTACTTCTTCACAGATAGAGAATCCATGGAGCACGACATCCTTGACAATAAATATGTCGAGCACGGAGAGTTCAACAGTAACCTGTACGGAACCAGGATCGACTCCTGTTGGGACGTGGTCAAGTCTGGAAAGATGTGTGTTTTGGACGTCAGCCCTGCCGTAAGTAATAGCTACCTAATGTTAGCTGGCAACTGACCATACCACAGAGACCAACAAATCTGTTCCTCAAATGTAATCTTGTTGTAAAATTAAAAGGACAATTTAATTACTTTAATTTTGAGTAAGGGATTCTATTATTATAATCTGTTAATGTGTATTAAATAGACTTGACTAATGAATCAACTATGCATCTAATAAGAACCATAACTGCCAACACGTGTTGCCGCTAAATTAAATATTTTACTCTAAAATTTAATTGTTTTACCTTGTCGTCCCCAGGCGCTGAAATTGTTGAAAACTCAAGAGTTCATGCCGTACATTGTATTTATAGCTTCCCCGAGCGTTGCTGCTCTCAAGGTCATGTACGAAGAAGGGAGGCACATGGCGAGAGGAGGGAAGGTCAGTTGAGACCATTGTCTGAAAAAATTGGTGGTGACTGTCTGACAAACTTGGTGACTGTCTGACAAACTTGGTGACTGTCTGACAAACATGGTGACTGTCTGACAAACTTGGTGACTGTCTGACAAACATGGTGACTGTCTGACAAACTTGATGATTGTGATGTGGTACATGAGAGTCAGAATACAATGATGGTTTCTGTTCTCACAGGTCTGACATCATATTGTTTACTTTCACATATTGTTTACTCTGTCATCATATTGTTTACTCTGACATCATATTGTTTACTCTGACATCACATTGTTTACTCTGACATCATATTGTTAACTCTGACATCACATTGTCTACTCTGACATCACATTGTTAACTCTGACATCACATTGTTAACTCTGACATCATATTGTTTACTCTGACATCATATTGTTAACTCTGACATCACATTGTCTACTCTGACATCATATTGTTTACTCTGACATCACATTGTTTACTCTGACATCACATTGTTTACTCTGACATATTGTTTACCCTGACATCACATTGTTTACTCTGACATATTGTCTACTCTGACATCATATTGTTCACCCTGACATCATATTGTTCACCCTGACATCATATTGTTTACCCTGACATCATTTTGTTTAGTCTGACATCACATTGTTTACTCTGACATCATATTGTTTACTCTGAAATCATTTTGTTTACTCTGACATCACATTGTTTACTCTGACATCACATTGTTTACTCTGACATCATTTTGTTTACTCTGACATCATTTTGTTTAGTCTGACATCACATTGTTTACTCTGACATCATTTTGTTTACTCTGACATATTGTCTACTCTGACATCATATTTTACACCCTGACATCATATTGTTTACCCTGACATCATATTGTTTACTCTGACATCATATTGTTTACTCTGACATATTGTCTACTCTAACATCATATTATTTACCCTGACATCACATTGTTTACTCTGACATCATATTGTTTACTCTGACATCATATTATTTACCATGACATCATATTGTTTACCCTGACATCACATTGTTTATTCTGACATCATATTGTTTACTCTGGTTTGAACAAAAATGTAACATATGAGGGAGACAGAATTTTTAAACAATACTGAATCGAGAGAATGGGCCATAATTGAAAGATGCTGGAGAGGCTGTCCCAGGATAGGGATGCCTGGAGGACTCTCGTAGGTGGCCTATGTCCTTGTAAGGATTTCAGGCGTTGACCATGATCGGCAGCTGCTCCTTGTAGACGTGAAGGCTTAACAACAAAGTTCTAAATTTTTTAAAACTTGTTCAACTATTTCCCGTGAAAATCACTTTAACTGAAAAATTTCAAAGCCTTGCCTTATATCAGCTCAATAACACTGTTTGAAATACTAAGGTTCTTATACAAAGAGAAACCTCAATTTACTATTTCTAGAGATAATCCATATGGACTTCAGTATCTCCTCCAATGGTCCAGACATGTTGACAGGTTTCGTCCATGGAATTAATAACGTTAAAATCTAAAAGTTTCAGCTCTTTCATCAATATTTTAGGGTATAGCAATGTCCTTGGGATGAAGGATAATTTAAGATTAATTAAAATTTTAAAAAATATCTTGTCCTTCATAAATATATTTTGGCTAAAAATTTTTTTTTTTAAAATCCATATAAAGATGTAATTATTTTGGCAAAGCAAACATAAGCTGAATGTGAATTATCAGTCTGGTGTCAATGTCATTTAAGCTAGAAAACCTGACTAGACATTGTTCTCTGATGAAATATTTTATTTGTTTTATTGACATGGTTTTTAACATGTAAAATGTCTTCTCTCTAGGGTGGTGTGTCTGTGGTGGAAATAAAAAGTGTAAGTAAAATCAAGTTTTAATTTAGGGTCACCTGTCAATGTTTTAAAATATAGTGGAACCTGGATATACATCTGCTTTCGTATAGGTCATTTATGGACAGCCATTATGAGTCAAAATGACACATTGAGCGTGCGTAGGATGTAGTAATGTCCGCACATCTCATACTCAACTGTGTCTGGAGTACTGTAGTTGCTACCATTCAGTGAACAATTCGCGCAATCACCATAAACGGTCAAGGATTTTGTGTTTTTCATGTAACTTTTTTTTATAGTAAATTCACTTGAGTTCTAAGAAAGTTAATGAGAGGAGCCAAGCAACCAAAAAAATGGTTAGGATCACCGTGGAGTAGAAAAAAGAGATTGTTGTATAAGATGACATTGGCGGGCGTGTCCGGGACTTAATTCAGGTACGTCAAGAATCCCAATTACTTGGATTGTGACAACAAAGACTCTCTTAAATGCTCAAATGGGGTGAAATTAATTAAATAAGCAAAGCTCAGGGACATTACAGCACGTTGAAAATTGCTTTTGTTCTGAAAAACAAATGATTAATATGTTCTCGTGAAAAAGAATCTTAAAATAAAATAAAATTATTATTTAAATATTTATACATTTATTGACGGGGTTGTATAAAATAATTTTAACACTGCTTAATACTAATAAACATAAATAATAAGAACTTAAATGTTCTCTCTATTTCTTATAGTAAAAATAAGTTTAGTCTATGTCCTTTTTGGTATGCGTCCAAGGGTCTGGAAAAAATTAAGGATGTATATTTAGGTTCCACTGTGTTCTGCACATTTAATCCTATGAAATACAACTCCAATAGTGATCTTAATACAAACTATAATTTTCTTGCTTTTGAATTTACACAATGTGAACATATATTTGATTTTTAAAAATCTGTTCATTACAAAATAATATATAATTAAATAATATTTTTTTTTACCAATCTTAAAATGAACTTAGCCCCCTTTATTTACCCCCCCCCCCCCCACGGCCAATGGGATTATCTCCCCTGTACTTTTATGTTTGTTGTGTTCCATCAGGAGGAAGACTTTATCACCACCATGAAGGAGAGCGCAGAGATAGAGAAGAAATTCAACACCTACTTTGATGAGATCATTGTTAATGACAACTTTGAAGAGACCTACCGCCTCCTGAGGAAGTCACTCAATGAGATGACCTCAAAGCAGCAATGGATCCCTGTCAACTGGGTTCACTAAATTAAAGGATCCCTGTCATTGGACTCTTTAGATTAATCATGATTGTACATTAGGTGTCGCTAAGTAATTGTTCATCATGTATTTAAAATCAGATTTCCTCAATGATTTTTGTGTGAATATATCTTAAATAAAGACTTGCTTCTTTAAAAGGAAGTGATTACATACATGTACAAGCATGTACACTTGACAATTAAAGGAGGTGCTTACATGTACAAGCATGTATACTTGACATTTAATTTTTGTGAATAAATATACTTTAATGTTTAAAGAATTAATTAGCAATGATTTTAGTGCTAATTTGTTTTTCAAATAATCATTTCTATGATGCATTAATGTTAACGTGAGGTAGATAATATGTCAACATGGGATATAACAAGACTTGTGTTTACTGGATATTAGCCATATGATGATTAATTTGTTAGGACGTTATAATCATTAGTGTGTGTGTAATCCTTCTCTCCTGACCCTTGGCCAGGATTCTTAACCCCTGACCATTTGGGGTTCAGTGATCTGGTGCCTGGAGGCCAGTCTCCTTTAACTTGTCTGTAACCATTTTATATTAATTTATATGCATCTAAAATATATTGTTTTAATAAGGGGGCGAATAATCATCATATAACTGGGAACAAAAGTTACCCCTGGTCTAGCATTAACTTCATAGATTTATTAATTTTTTTATTGTGTGATCAAGTTTAAAAAAAATAGATTTTGTATAGAAGTTGATCTATTGAAACTGTAAACTAGATATTTGTGTAAGAAGTCATTGACTAGAGTTAAAAGAGAATGGTAGGTACGAAGATCTGAGTGGGTTTTGATGGTAGGTAGGAAGAGGTGAGTGTGCTATGATGGTAGGTAGAAAGAGATGAGTGGGTTATGATGGTAGGTAGCAAAAGGTAAGTGGGTTATGATGGTAGGTAGGAAGGGGTGAGTGGGTTATGATGGTAGGTAAGAAGAGGTGAGTGGGTAATGATGGTAGGTAGTGTGTTGTGATGTGTAAGTTCCAATGTCCAGCTAGGAGACTGTGTGATGTTAAGTTCCAATGTCCAGCTAGGAGACTGTGTGATGTTAAGTTCCAATGTCCAGCTAGGAGACTGTGTGATTTTAAGTTCCAATGTCCAGCTAGGAGACTGTGTGATGTTAAGTTCCAATGTCCAGCTAGGAGACTGTGTTATGATGTGTAAGTTCCAATGTCCAGTTAGAAGACAGTGTGTGTTAAGATGTGTAGTTCCAATGTCCAGCTAGAAGACAGTGTGTGTTAAGATGTGTAGTTCCAATGTCCAGCTAGATGACAGTGTGTGTTAAGATGTGTAGTTCCAATGTCCAGCTAGGAGACTGTGTGATGTTAAGTTCTAATGTCCAGCTAGGAGACTGTGTGATGTTAAGTTCCAATGTCCAGCTAGGAGACTGTGGGATGTTGTGTACAATGCTGATTGATCAATTCATGCATTTATCATATCCTAGATGTAGAAACTTCTTATGATGTTGTTTTAAGGAATATCTCCACTCCACCAGACTGTGTGATGTTAAGTTCTAATGTCCAGCTAGGAGACTGTGTGATGTTAAGTTCCAATGTCCAGCTAGGAGACTGTGTGATGTGTAAGTTCCAATGTCCAGCTAGGAGACTGTGTGATGTGTAAGTTCCAATGTCCAGCTAGGAGACTGTGTGATGTTGTTTTAGGACATAGCTCCACTCCACCAGTCTGGGATTCTGGAACTTTTTAAAACTTTTTTTTTCAATGTATTAAAAAATAATATATTCCCCCCCCCCCCCCCCCAGAAATGTATGTTAAATAAGCGATGCTGTTGTTGGAAAGCAATATCTCTATGCACCAATATTGTAAAAAATATTTTTAAAGAATTATACATCTCATAAATTGTCAAAAACATTCCATTAAAGCAATTGACCTCTTATACTTCTATTTCTATATATTTTTATATTTAGTTCATTTGATAAAATTTCATATAAATTTATTTTATCTTCTATCATTTAAATTTTATGTTTGTAAAATGCATCATTTGATCACATTTTTCAAAAACTCCAGAAAGTCTTTTTATGTTGTTTAAATGGGCTATTAAAACCATACTATTGTGGTCAATATGTTATCACTCCATATATTCTGTTACCAACCAAACCTTTATTTGATTTTATTTGTCATGCAACATACAAGATGCACACATGAATTTTGTGATTAAAACAATAAATTAAAGCTTTATTAATACACAACTACAAATAAATAAATACTAGTATTTTAATTAAATTACTTGAAATATTACCTACTATTTCAAGGACAAATAATTATAACATTATTTCATGGTATAGTAGGTAATTTATAATTTTTGTAAATTTAATTTTAACACTTATCTTTATTTATTGTTCTGATGAAGACATTAGCTGAAATGGTTACTTGTGCATTAGTCCAGAAGTAAAGCTCAGTCCAAATCTGTATGACATTGATTAATCGAATCGTTTTATTCTAATGTAACCTTTTTGTTTGATCAAATGATTGTTTGGATCAATAAAGTTAGAAAGTGCTTGATATGGGAAATTAAAACCAACAAGATAAAGATGAAATGATTTTGTTTAAACCAGTTGTAAGCATGGTCCGCCATGGTCAGCCCACACCTGCCTTATTTATAGTTGTCAGTTTTATTCCATACTGTTTTTTTTAATAAGTCGCTGTACCTTGTAAATAATTTTTTAAACTGTATTTTGTCCTTATCAAGTTTCTGAATAAACTATTTATAAAGTCTTACAACAAATTCTTGTCACAACATTCATCATGTGAAAGTCCTGTGCTAGAGATGGATGAGATGTTTATTACCCAAGTAGTGGCAACATTATGTTCAATGTGTAACATGGTTTGTATAGATTGGTTTTTCAGATGTCAGCTGCCTCATTGTCATATTACCTCTTTCTTCATGTACCAAATCTATCTTACAATATTAATGGTGAGTAATGCAAGGCCAAACTGGCAAATATCATTTGGCCAGATGACGTCTTCACATTAGGTATTGAATGAATTTATATTCTTGTGTGCACATTGTTATACTATAAACTTTTATTTTATTGTTAAAAAAAAAACACCTATAATTTATATTCTTGCATAAACATCTAACTTTTATTTTAATATAAAAAGCACCTTTAATTTATATTCTTATTGTGCACATTATTATAATTTTAGCTTTTTATTAATGCATTTATATTGTCATGTATAAAAGAGAAGATAACAAAGCCAGCACTTGTTGCCATGGTGACAAGTCATGAGGAAGAGTCTATAAACACAATAGTTACTATAGCAAAAGTGTACACATAACTATATGTTTACAATCAGTTCACACAGCTGAAAAAGTTCTATCACCAAATCAAGCGATGCCAAGCCTATGATAGCCTAGCCCTATGATACCCTATGATAGTCCTATGATGCTCAATGATAGTCCTATGATAGCCTTATGCTAGCCTTATGATAGCCCTATGATAGTTCTATGATAGTCCTATGCTAGTCCTATGATTGCCTTATGATAGTCCTATGATAGGATTATGATAGTCCTATGATAGCCTTATGCTAGCCTTATGATAGTCCTATGATAGCCCTATGATAACCTTATGCTAGTCTTATGATAGCTCTATGATAGTCTTATGATAGTTCTATGATAGACCTATGATAATCCCATGCTAGCCCTCTGATAGTCCTATGATAGCCCTATGATCCAAAGTTAGGATGAAACAAATAGAATGACAACACTTGAGTTTTGAAATAATTTCTTTCTTCTCGCGAGTCTTGTTGCTGGTTGAAGGTGTTTCTACATTTATTTTCATTGTGCAGTTGAGATTTTTTAGTCCAGTTTCTGTCAAGTCCTTTGTTTGGCAGTCGAATGTCCGGTCTAGTGTGTGTTTGGATGTTGACCAGTCAGAGTCGCTTAAAGGCAAACTTTGGACATCTTGTTAAAACAGGAACTAACATTTCTAGACCCAGCAAATGCCCCCCCCACCTCCCCTTTCACAGAATTGGCTTAAGATATAACGGCGGAGAGGGATCCGAGTACAGAAGTTATTTGATAGAATGTTGTTGTTACTCATGACCTACTTCCTGCAGTCTGCTGATATAAGAAACGATTTTGATATTCTCCGAGGTGGGGAGGAGCTCTAGTCCAAGAGAATGTTGATGTTTTTTTGTCTGTTACTAATGTTTAGCCCTGTCAGTATCAGTATTCAGGTCACTTGTTGATAGGTTTGGTGGTGAACATCACGGCTAAAGTTTCTCAAAAAGGAAGGGAGGTAATGTAAATCTCTTCCGAAATTCGAAGTTTAACATAAGTTGTCTTTCTTGCAATATAGATGATTACTTATTTTTCGGAGGGAAACAAACGTCCCTTTCAAACAAAGTTTTTGACTACTAATAGTATTAATCCTTTATATATGAGACAGTACTAAAAGTATTGTTTATGTTCAATATAATACGCACCGCGCGACAAACATATACAAACTGAACGTGACTGTACTCCCCTTGCTGTTAAACACAGGAATGACAACCATTACAGCAGAAGCTAAAATGAGATACATAGAGATAAACTAAATGTGCATTGATTTAATTGCGGTACATTCGATCGATCTAAAATTTTGATACAAAGCACTGTTAGGTGACTGACGCAAGTCTATGTGCAAATTTTCAGCTCGATGGGATCATGAGAAGTGGGTCATTTTTTTACTTTGTATTTTTGGCCCGCCCACAATAAGACGTTGAAGTTGAAGTTAATATAAGGGATTTAATATTTAAAAAACCCGTAAAAACAAAGTTTTTGACTATTAATCCCTTATACATGAGACAAAACTAAATTTTTTTGATTATGTTCAAACAATTTCAGACTGAACGTGACTGAACTCCCCTTGCTGTAAAACGGGGGGGGGGGGGTTGGTCATCGATGGCTGGACTGAACTCCAGCGACACGTGGAGGTGAACAATAATAGACGGTGACAGAGAAATACATAGAGATAAACTAAAAGTGCATTGATTTAAATACGGTCAATTTGACCGAACTAAATGGTGATACGGTCAGTGGCGTAGCGAAGGGAGGCAAGGGGGGCAAATGCCCCGGGCGGCACTTTGCCAGGGGCGGCAAATTCCTGGTCGTTAATTAGGGTCTAAGGAAAAAATTACAAGAAAGTCGAGCTTTTTATCAAAATTAAAGCAAAATAAATAAGAAATTAATAAAAGAAATAAAAGATCTATCCTAAGGCATGTAAATTTTTCAAAGGTCAAAACTTCAAACTCTTTATTGGATATGAATTCTTCTAATACTAATGCTAATGTCCTGAAAAGTACTTAAGTAGTATGATAATGTATCACTGAAGTAGTGATAGCTTAAATGATTCTTTAAATTTGACAGCCGCTCCTGTTGTGAAATCAAAACTTATTGTACATGAAACATGAGCCAAGCTCGGGGAGACACATTGATTGTAAAGGGGGGGGGGCGGCTAATTCCTCGTTAATTGTCGTCAAAAATGAAAAGCATCAGAATAAAGTTTATTAAAATAAAAGCAAAGATAAAAAAATTATAGAAATAAAGGAACTATATTATGTACTTGAACATTTCAGATGCAAGAACTTCAAACTCCCTTCTGAATCTAAAGTCTTATTATACTAATGATATTGAAGTGGAAAACAAAGGGGTTGAATTAGTGCGCAAATAAAACAATATGATTCTAGTATATATGTTACCGGCAAAGTGTGAAATCCCGGTATTCTATAGAATGCCTAGGTAATGTAAAGAATGCCTGATGGTTTCAGGCAAACTGTGAAATAGAAGTCGTTTATGAAGATGTTACATACTTTTCCTAGGCATTCTATACAATTCCTAGGCATTATATAGAATGACCAGTACCGTTTAGACAAAGTGTTAAAACGGCACAAGATGAGAAACCTTTATTAATTAATACGCATTTGAAAAGGAAAAACAAAAATACGAAATAAAGCGCAGAATATTCTTACCGGAAAACAATGAAAGTAGAACTGAGATTGGAATGACACTTTTTACTTAACTTTCTTCTTCACACAAAACACTCCATATTTTAGCACTTTGATGTTGCACATACATCTCGCGAATTAAAGAAGAATGCTAATAGAATATTGTTACCGGTAAAACACAAAGCACAATTGGCAAGGCCTACTTGTTGCAACAGGGAAGGCTAGAATGACATTTTGAGTTGCACTTAACTTTCTTTTTCACGCAAAGGCACTTCATATTTTGGCATTTTGTCTTGCACATACATCTGACGAATCCTTGTCCGCTTCCTGTGGACTGAGAAGTAGCTGCAGATCGGAGAGGTATTTCGTGGCCAGGGACGTCTTCAATTCTCATTAAGTTCTTTGGACATACGGTGAATTCTGATCTGGCGTAGAGTTGTTTTAAGCTTCCTTGTGCAGTTCCAAGTCGATAAAAGCCATCTTCCGTCACGCTCATAACAACCGCCAAGAGATTGCGTGAGTCACCCCGTCCTTTGTCGACGTCGGAAATCGGAACTCGCACAGTGGCACCCAAAGGCACAGGAGGAAATTTCTTGTCAGAATCTCTTTTCATTTTTTTGGCCTGCATCTCGAGGTTATGTTTCGATTCCATTTTATTTTTGATAGCTTTCTCAATATTGAAGCAAACATTGCATAAAATGCTAACCCCATAACCTTCTATATAAAAATGATTTCTTTAGGTCTGTTATATACTTTGCCGGCAGGTAATCCGGCATTCTATAGAATGCCTAGGCAATGTATAAAATATCAATCATTTCACAGTTTGCCTGAAACCATCTGGCATTCTATACATTACCTAGGCATTCTATAGAATGACTGATTTCACACTTTGCCGGTAACATATATAATTGATTCAAGTTTAATTTTAACTTAAATAAACTACTGGAAAAATTTGTTGGCGTACTTACATGGTTTATTCTACCAACATTATTTTTTAAATGTCTTTTGATTTCAAGTATAAACAAAAATAATTAACAAAATTGTTTATTTGATGAAATTAAAACTTTGCACTCATAAATCCAAACGTAGCCAACCATGAACAAGTGCTCAACATTTCCAAAGTTTTTTTAAAATTGGAAAGCATCAGAAAACAATAAGTTGTGAAAGAAGAAAAAAGAAAGTGGCAGGACGTTTTCAGTTAAATTTTGTACATTATTAATACCTGGCAAAAGCAAATATTTATTTCGGTCACAGAGAAGACAATACTATTGGAAATAAAGGCAATATTACGGAACCTTTGCATCTGCTAGCTAAGCACGATGGAGCACTCCCAGAACATTGTATGAAAAAAAAGGTTTTATAAAGTGAGCTGATAGCAATTTTAAGACAAATATATCGCGACAAATCATCCATTTTTAGGAACAAGATACCCCATATTGTTCTATTGTATTCGATAGCTCTTCATATATTTCAATTATCACCAAACTAGTCCAGTTATCGGATATGTAATGATCGATTGAAAATAAAGAAGTAGACATTGTAGAATCTTAAAAATATTTCATTGAAGTAAAAGTGAATCTGCTTACATTTCTGAAATGACTTTTAATAAATGACGATCTTAAAATAATGGATTGCAGGGGATCTTCATGTGTTAATACTTCTTCTTTATGGCTGGAAAGTATGCACGCGTTTAATAAATATGCAATAACACAAACCCTCACTGTCAAATCTTGCTCAAATTGGTAATTAAGTCTAATCTTTTTACATGATTTTCCAAATGAAACGAATTAACTATTTTAGTACTCTAGAAAGTTTTTACGCATTCTTATTCATGTCCATTATAGTTTGGAATATCTACTTACTTTACAAGCAAGGCTTCAGAAAACAAAATCGTGAATAGATCTATACCATTGAACCATTTTGAGATTATTTTGAAAGCTATAGAAAAACTAACAGAGGCAGAGAGAAAAAAGCGCATCAGATCAGATGCAGAAACTTTGCAAGTCACAATAAAATCTTTTTATTTTATTTATTTAATGTAAGGCTTCACTCTAATATCGTAACACGCGTGAAGTCATGTAAACGTCATTAAATAAATTGTAATAAATCAAATATTTAAATGGAAATTTTTATTTAAAGCTTCGCTCTTTGATGTGATATGGCATAAAATGTGTGACACACCCCCTCCCCCTCCCCCCTAGGTGCGTAACGTCGTTTGTGGACGCCCCCTTACCTTGCAGTACATGTTACATGTCATCTCATACGTCTGCCACCAACAATACGTAGTGATTGAAAGGAACCAATTATTGTTGAGTGATATCATTAAGACAAAACACGTCGGCATCTTGCTGGCCCTGATCTAGGACCTCATGTTGGTCAGGTCAAAACATTTTCAGATGTTGATCTTCAAGATCAGTAAATGACCGGTGAAATGACCAGTGAAATAAACGAACATTTAATATTAGATTTACCATTGAATGATTATTACAATGACCATGAAGGAATTACTTCTTTTTAATAAAAAACCAAATCCCTCAGTCTCTGAAAGCCTTCACAAAGGAAGGTCTAGTTTGAGCGGACACATCTTCACAAAGAAAGGTCTAGTTTGAGTGGACACATCTTCACAAAGAAAGGTCTAGTTTGAGTGGACATATCTTCACAAAGAAAGGTCTAGTTTGAGTGGACATATCTTCACAAAGAAAGGTCTAGTTTGAGTGGACACATCTTGTGTTAGTTTCTTTATTTTCATTTACATTCATAGCGTATTAGTGGGGAAGGAAATACAACACACACAAAATAGCGTGATTCTTGCTAAATTTATCTGTGAAAAGTTCACGCTATCAGGCAGTTCATTACAACCTGACTGGGAATGTGTTTTATGAGCCCCTCCCCTTCTTCACTCATTGTCTGCCAGACTTCGCAGGTACGTCCTGGGCCCTAATCAAGACGGACTAGACCAGGTCCTGTCATGGCTTTTATCAGCCTCGTCCTGGTAGTGGCGGGACTGACGCAGCCATTAGTGCGATACAAGTAGTGCTGCCGTGACGTCACGGAGATAAGGACAAGGGTGCTCACACCTGGACCAGGTCTGGATGGAATGTCTGTAGGTGGGAGAAGGGAGGGGTTGTTAAGTGTGGGGATACTGACCCCATCTGGGTTCATTGCGGACGTCTTGGTAAGTCCCATAGTGAACCATAATCCTGTTATCGTGGTGAGTTTCATAGTGAACCATGATTCTAATATCGTGGTGAGTCCAATAGTGAACCATAATCCTGATATCGTGGTGAGTCTCATAGTGAACCATGATTCTAATATCGTGGTGAGTCCCATAGTGAACCATGATTCTAATATCGTGGTGAGTCCCATAGTGAACCATAATCCTGATATCGTAGTGAGTCCCATAGTGAATAATTATTCCAAATTGTAGTAAGTCCCATAGTATTATCCAGTTTTAATGATTCTGAACTAATATTTACTTTTCTCCAACAATGTTACAACAAAACATTAATAATTACTCTTACTTTACAACAGGGCTTCTCGAAATCAAGAAATTGAGATCGTTTAAAGTAGAACTAACAAGAGGCACTTAGGGGAAGTAATTACAAGTCGACACCTCAATCTTACTCCCTGGTCAGTTATTGTCTCCCCTTATCAAGTAATGAAAACGAATTATTGAGTCTTTTGCTGATACCTTCTCAGATAACACTTATCATAATAATTTCTGTGAACATAAATATGATGACAGTTTCTAGGAGTCTAACTATCATGATAGTCTCTCACAAACTAATTTTCATTGTAATTTAATTAAAATAAAAAGTTAAAAATGAGAAATTATACTAGAAGTTGTTGAAATAGATTTTCTGAAAGGGACTCACAAAGATAAGTCAATAACAACCTGACAAAGATAAGTCATTAACAACCTGACAAAGATAAGTCATTAACAACCTCACAAAGATAAGTCATTAACAACCTCACAAAGATAAGCCATTAACAACCTCACAAAGATAAGTCATTAACAACCTCACAAAGATAAGCCATTAACAACCTCACAAAGATAAGCCATTAACAACCTGACAAAGATAAGTCATTAACAACCTCACAAAGATAAGTCATTAACAACCTCACAAAGATAAGTCATTAACAACCTCACAAAGATAAGCCATTAACAACCTCACAAAGATAAGCCATTAACAACCTCACAAAGATAAGTCATTAACAACCTCACAAA
>MUZC01001083.1:886742-910578 GCA_002072015.1 Radix auricularia | reverse complement strand
GGTGCTGTTATAAAGACATAGGTGCTGTTATAAAGACATAGGTGCTGTTATAAAGACATAGGTGCTGTTATAAAGACATAGGTGCTGTTATAAAGACATAGGTGCTGTTATAAAGACATAGGTGCTGTTATAAAGACACTGGTGCAATATATATTTATTGCAGATACTTAGTATTCATTCTTATTGTCTCATGTACTGATTATGTATTTATTAGTCTGTTAGTTAACATAACGAGAAGTCATGAAAATACAGAATATAGTATTTATTTAGACCCCCCTCCCCCACACACACATTTCTCTGTCTCTCTCCCTCACACACACATGCACTAATACTCGCACGCATGCACACACACCCATGTACACATACACGCAAGCACGCATACACACACATACACATTCACGCACGCACGCACACACACATATGCACAAACAACCATGCACACATACACGCGCGCACGCACACACACATATACACACATACAGGCACGCAAACACACATGTACACATACACGCACGCACGCACACACACACACGCACACACACACATCTTTTTTTTTAACTTTTGACCTCCGAGCATAAACCAGGACATGATTTCAAGAACACACTGAGCGTGATAGATCTAAAGATTTGTTAAAATACTCAAATTAAATAGCAACAAAAGGTCTATAAATAAAATGACTCATTTGAGCAAAGTCTTTCTGAAACTAAACTTTGGTCAACTAAGCACCTTTCACATGAGGTCAAAAAATACATTTGTGTAAATCAGAGTTTTCATGAACTGCCGGATAAGGTGAACTTTTCACCGCCATTAGACAACGCCCACTTTCTTAACTTCCGGCGATGTCTCCGCTCTCTGTTAAAATTTCCTAAATTTAGTTCAGTTAAAATAAAACTTAAAAAATAAATGTTGTTGTAAAAATCTGGCCAACTTCTATTGCCATTTATGACCTTACTTTCTGTTCCAGACTCCGCCATCTTATCGTTTGTCGTGGACACCTAAATAGGTCAATGTCAATTAAACTTATTTGTTTTTTCTAGTGGCGTAACGATGTATGTTTATGGGGGTTAACAAAAACAGGGGCGCTAAAATAAAGCTTACAACGTCACAAAGTTAAGATATTAATTAAACCGGGAGGGGGCGCCAGTTGTACAATTTGTCTCCGTGCGCCAAATCATAACTACGTCTACGGGATGTTCTCCAGTTGCCGTAACAATTGGTGCCTCATATCTCTACTACCGTGTTTAACAAACGTAGCAATCAACGTGTACACAGAGATCGAAAGCCTACGGGAATATCCAGTACCAACCGTATTAAACCGTAGAGTAAATACGATCATCACAACCCCCCCCCCCTTCCCCCCTCGCCTCTGCCAGGAAAAAAAACTCTGATCTGAAATTGAACGGAAGAATCCAACTTAAAGACAAAGAGTGGGCGTGTTCCTGACAACACCACGTGACCAAACGTTTCATGGCGCCAATTAAAATGTTATGCCGGACACAATAAGCTGTATGGAATGTTTTAATGTACAATAGCTTGGGTGGGGGGAGGGGAGACATGGCGGAGTGTCGCATTGATTGACATCTAGCTGTTGACATATGACATTGTCTACACTTGTAAGCTTATTAAATAATGCAGGCCGAGGCTACGCCGAGGAGATATTTGCTTTTGTGGACCTTCATTCAATCTTCACTCAATCGTTACTCAATCTTTAGATCGTAAAGAACAAAGAACATCAACCATGAAAATACTACAAATCAACCATGAGAGTACTGAAAGTCAACCA
The DNA here is from genome assembly GCA_002072015.1 of Radix auricularia. Classification (NCBI taxonomy): domain Eukaryota; kingdom Metazoa; phylum Mollusca; class Gastropoda; family Lymnaeidae; genus Radix; species Radix auricularia. The sequence goes on along the minus strand of MUZC01001083.1, from coordinate 908,795 downwards.
TGACGGTACTGAGATTCAACAGTTGAAGTACTGACAGTATTGAGAATCAACTTTTGCCACGCGTCAGAGAATTCACTGACTGTATTTTATTTGTAAATGTGCTGCTATGATATCTTATATTTGAAATCAGAACTAAGACAATTTGTGAATACACAAGAAGCTATAACAGCCATGTAGAGACAAGCGAGACTAACAAGTGGAGTGTGTCACACGTACCAGATTGAACTCCCATTTGTATAAAACAAAACTTCACATCTATACCAATAAGTGACTTGACTTAAGAGATACCTCTATCTAACTAAGTGTTAAAAAACAATATACCTCTAAGTAAGTGTTTAAAAACAATACACCTCTATCTAGGTAAGTGTTAAAAACAATATACCCCTATGTAAGTGTTTAAAAACAATACACCTCTATCTTAGCAAGTGTTTAAAAACAATGCACCTCTATCTAGGTAAGTGTTAAGAAACAATACACGTCCATCTAAGTAAGTGTTTAAAAACAATATACTCTATCTAAATAGGTATTAAAAAACAATAAACCTCTATCCCTATGATTGCTACAAAAAGAAACCAATATAACTTAAATAACCCTTCCTATTATATACACTACAAAAATGCACATATATGCTCAAAGTATTGCAAAATAAAATTAATTATGAATCTTGGCTGCAGAAAACATACATGAAATTGATCCTTTATCTCCTCAAATTGAGGCTGTTTGTTTCTGCTGTTAAACAAATTGAAATGAATGCAAAGATAGACCGCCTCGGGAGGAAGGGGGAACTACCCCACGTGCCTGCCGCTGGCTAATTTTTAAGAAAAATAAACAGAGTTGCGTCCATTCTGCATGTTTCGTGTCAGATTATCCCCCTTGATGCACTGCATGTTCTAAATCTCCCGGGTCACCATTGTCTGTGCAGACGGCATTAGCGCCCCTATTTATCGCAAATGGCGGTATCAAAATCAAGCTTCATTAGATGGGTGGAGGGTGGTGTCGGGCGGGACGGTGGGGTGGGGGCGGGGGTTTAAGTAATGCAGGAACACAACAAAGAAAAGGGACGCAACCTAATGAATGAAAGCCTAGAGTCTATTCAACCATTTCATCTAAGTAATTTATTCACTGCCCATCGCTCCATTAGAGTTCAAGGTGTGTCAACCCTACTGTATGAGAGAGTAGTGTTTCAATCCTACTTATGTGTTGGACAGTAGTTATCATCCACCCATCCGCCCATCCATCTATCCACAAACCCTACCATCCACCTATCGACCAATCCCACCTATCCGTCCATCCATATATCCTGCAATCCCACCATCCACCTATCCGCCCATCCAACTATCCACCAATCCCACCATCCACAATCCGCCCATCCATTTATCCACCAATCCCACCATCCACAATCCGCTCATCCACATATCCACCAATTCCACTTTCACCCATCCGCTCATCCATCTATCCACCTATCCCACCATCCACAATCCGCCCATCCACCTATCCTCCAATTCCACCATCCCACCATCCACCCATCCGCTCATCCATCTATCCACCAAACCCACCATCCATCCATCCACCCATCTATCTATCCACCAAACCCACCATTCATCAATCCGCCCATCCAACTATCCAACATCCACCCATCCGCTCATCCATCTATCCACCAATCCCACCATCCATCTATCCACCAATCCCACCATCCACACATTTGCCCATCCATGTATCAATTCATCGGTAGCGAATTCTCAAAATTTTATGTTCTACAAAACGACACAACAGCTCCACCCCCCCCCACCCCCCCCCCCGTTCAGATATAAGGCTATCTCTAAGTTTACACACTATTACATTCTAGACTAGGTAATTAAACAGGTGATGCCAAGTTTTATCAATATCATTCAATCCTTGTACAACCGTTTATTGAAACTAACCAACAAATTTGAATTCCAACATACAGACCCGCGGGGGAAATATATATCTATACACACATACACATGGGGACCGTCCATATAGTAACCTGGTCAGCAAAGATGTCACAAAAGATCATATGATTGTACCTTAAAAAGTCATGTTTTATCTCGGCATATTGTCATCAAATTGGAGAGTTTTTTTGCCACAAATAATGAAAGAAATTTATGAGAACATGCATCTGCTCTTTCTGAAGCTTTGATTCGGATTGGAGGGTGGAATAATCTTAAAGGTAAAACGTTGAAATATGAGCTTCGCACTTTGTTGCAACATTTTATGTCCTGAGATTTCACAATGTGAGGGAATTATTGGCTAGTGCGAACATCATTGTCAAACGATACCTGATTAGGGCTGACAATATTGTTGAAAAAATCTGCCCGGGTACCCGTCCCAATTTTGAAAGGGTACCCGGGTACCCATCCGAAACGCCTCATAATTTTCTCCACCAAGCCAGTTATTAGCCTTATATTTTTTTGTTTATTATAGAAATGCAAATTTCTATGTAATGAATCAGCGATTTTAAAAATGATGACATTGAAATACTACAATAGTACAGTGGTGTAAAAACAATGAGAAGAGGGGTGCCGAAGTGAATGTTCTTTGTGTGGAGTGGGGGAGGGGGCTAAACAAAGCCTTTTAAAGTTAAAGGGTGGTAATCGAAAGATGGCGGGCGAGTTACTTAGTTTCTAGTCGTACAACTGTTGTATTTACCTTAACTTGTATGAGACTTGCACTACTGAGTGGACCCAAATCCCAGCATTAACTTTTGTTCAATAACAGTGAAAATCAATGAACGACTGAAATGTTTATATTAAAAAACCCAATAACAGAGGAGATGTTTTTTAAATATGGTGGGATAGGAGTGGATGAAGAAGTGAGGGGGAGGGGGCTACATAAACATCACTGGCTCACCTCTATCGGTAACTTAAAGTGTTCGGTGTATTTCAAAGCCAAGTTCATTTCTGTCATTCGCTGCCCTTCCTAATTCCTTGAGTTGCTGTTTATTTCCTTATTTGAACAATTCAAAGAACCAAAACCTTTTTGTGTTAACTGTTTTACTTTTCATCGGTGCAAGGAAAAAAATGAATCGAAATACATTGTAGTTTGTCTGTTTTAAGCGTTTTTATGCTGAAAGTATTTCACAGTGTATATTTGAAACGAAATGTTCCAATTTGATCAATTGTTCGCAAGCCGATATATGATCACAGAAGGGTGTCAGTTTGACAACCGTTGATATAGATATTGCAACATTTTGAAGGCTACCCGGGCGCAATGTAATTCTCGCCAAAGAGTACCCGGTTACCCGTTGACAGGCCTAATGCCTATATATATATATTAGGGCTGTTATCGATTAATATAAAATTAATCGTGAACTTTTGAAAAATTACGGAATAATTAATCGATAATTTTGATTAAAGCTAAAAATAAGAAGTATGACGTCATTTAAGTAAAAATTTCAAGGGAAGTAACAAAAACAGTCAATTAAATTTTTTAAAATTTAAATATAAGTAGTTCAATATAAAGTCATGAATTTAAATTTTATTATTGTGAATTAAGTAAAAACAATGTTTAATTTTCTATACCATGTTCCTTAAAAAACAGCTTATTTTAAAGTTAACACTTACAAAATCTTTTTTTTTTTAAATGGAGAAGTTTGTACGTAAAGAAGTAAACTATTAATAATTATTAATAATAAATTATTTATTATAAATTTATATTATAGTGAAACCTACTGAATACAAGTTTAATCTGTATTTTATCCATTAAAATAATTTTAATCGATACATTTTATTACCGATTAATCGAGAAATTAATCGATAATTTCCGCAGCCCTAATATATATATATATATACACACACACAAGCATATATAATAAATATATATTAGGGCTGGTACTGAATAAAATATTTTGTTGAATGAATCGGGAAAAACTTTAATCGATTAACTTCGTTTAATTATATTTTATTATACATATATAGATCCCGTTAAGTCACGATCCATTACTTCGCGAAATCGGTTAAGTCGCGGTAATTCAATGGCTCCCAAATTTTGTATCGTAATACAGCAAATTTGTCTTGCTATGTAAGAAATAAGGAAGAAAAACTATTTTGTTTGCGCATTGATGTCTAAATAAGTAATAATAATATGATGGAAAAATTTGTAAGTAAAAATAAATAAATTATTAATAAAATGGAAAAAAATATAAATATTTTCTTTAATTTTCATCAGTTTAATTAATTTGAATCGATTAAAATATTTAATGATTAATCGGTTGATTAATCGTTTATTTCCCAAGCCCTAAAATATATACATACTAGTGTGTTATTCGTCAAAAGTGCCGGACGTTTTCAAAATAAATATATTCCAGTAGAAATCTATTAAATTTTGAAAAATTACATACCACAATAAAAATAATAAAATACAGAAATTTCATTTGTTTTTTAGATTAAATTTATTTCCACATTTAACAATTTTATGCGGACGTTCGAAAAGAGTTATTTTTGGTGCAGAATTCTTTTTATGGCTTTTTTCTCCTCAGTTTTTTAAAATTAGTTGCGTTTCGAACGGACGGGACATATAAAGCAAATTTTGAAATTTATATATATACTAGGGTATCATCCGTCATAAATGACGGAAGTTTAAAAAACAAATATATTTCAGCTTCAATCTCTTAATTTTGAATAAATGTTCATCAGAAAAAAAATCAATATATATAATATAAAAATTATTGTATGTATGCATGTTTGTCCTTTATAGCTCACTAAACCATTCATCCGATCACCATTAAAATGTAGACTAGTAGCTTCCGGGATAGTTTGTGTGAAAAAAACTTATGAAAATTGACACTTGTGAGGGGCCGGAAACACTTAACGTTTTTTTCTTATATGACCTATATTCAAATTAGTTTGGAAAATGAACGGATCTTGACCAAACTTAGTACATATATATATTTTATAACCCATATTAAAATACCATACTGCGTTCAACCCCTAATGTCCATTCTTTTGGAGCGGAAGTTTAGAAAATAAATATATTTCAGATTCAATCTCATTATTTTGAACAATGATCATCAGAAAAAGAAAGTCAATAAATATAATATAAACTTTAATTTAATTATGTAAGTTTTTCCTTTATAGCTCACTAAACCATTCATCCGATCACGATTAAAATGTAGGAAATTGTTGAGTACTCTTCCGGGATAGTTTGTTTTTTTGGGAAAAAACTTTGAAAATTGACACTCATAGGAGACCGGAGGCCCTAAATGTTTGTTTTTTTCTTATATGAGCTATATTCAAATTAGTTAAAATTTTAGGTTCTGTGAAAATGAAAAATGAATGGATCTTGACCAAACTTAGTACATATACATTTTATAACCCTTATTAAAATACCATACTGCGTTCAAGCACTAATGTCCAAAAGGAGCTTTTATAAGGAAAATAATATTTAAAAATAATAATTGTTTTTACTTAACAATAATGACATTTAAATTCATATACATTAAATTGAACTAATTATTTTTAAACATAACTCTTAAAAATACTGCTATATTTTTTTTTAAAAATTCAAAACATAAGCTATTGGCATTTTATGAAATTTTCAGTTTAATGACGTCATAAATCTAATTTATTTTATTAATTTTTGTTTTATTCATTATTTCCAGTAACAATTTTAATCATTTTTGGTGCGCTGGTTTCTAAAATTAGTAGCGTCATCGGGACATAAGTTGCAAATTATATATATTTATTGAGTATTTTTGGTGCGCAGCTATCTAAAAATAGTAGTGTGACGGACAGGACAGACGTTACAAAACATACATTGAAAATTATATGTATTGATATATATATATATATATATANATATATACGGGGCAACATATATATCGACACATCTGTCAAGACTAAGAGAGGTTCTTCTCCATATGTTATTTTTAATCACACTCAATCTATATAATGAGCGGTTGTTAGGTAAATAAACTGACCGTGATTGGTGCTCAACACTTCTTAAACTTGGAATACGTCATAGCTGGAGGCTAATTGAAGTCATCATTTGGTGTTGAGTAAAGAAACGTAGACACTAGTGTAATCAGTGATCAATACAAGTGTCCTTGTGATGGGTTCGTCAAAGATGGTAGTAGAGCAGAGGCCAGAGAGTACATTCTACAGGGCCAGAGAGTGTATTGTATTGGGGGCAGAGAGTGTATTCTATAGGGGCAGAGAGTGTATTCTATAGGGGCAGAGAGTGTATTCTATAGTGGCAGAGAGTGTATTCTATAGGGGCAGAGAGTGTATTCTATAGGGGCAGAGAGTGTATTCTATAGGGGCAGAGAGTGTATTCTATAGGGGCAGAGAGTGTATTATATAGGGGCAGAGAGTGTATTCTATAGGGGCAGAGAGTGTATTCTATAGCTTCAGTGAGTGTATTCTATAAGTTCAGAGAGTGAATTCTATAGGGGCAGATAGTGTATTCTATAGAGGCAGAGAGTGTATTCTATAGGGGGCAGAGAGTGTATTCTATAGAGGCGGAGAGTGTATTCTATAGGATCAGAGAGTGTATTCTATAGGGGTGAGAGAGTGTATTCTATAGGGCAGAGATAGTACTCTATAGGGCAGAGATAGTATTCTATAGGGGCAGAGAGTGTATTCTATAGGGACAGAGAGTGTATTCTATAGTTGCAGAGAGTGTATTCTATAGTGGCAGAGAGTGTATTCTATAGGGGCAGAGAGTGTATTCTATAGGGGCAGAGAGTGTATTCTATAGCTTAAGAGAGTGTATTCTATAGGGGCACAGAGTGTATTCTATAAGACAGAGAGTGTATTCTATAGGGGCAGAGAGTGTTAAACATTGACGCCATGGGAAGGGCATAGTGAAGCGAAATGTCTGAGCTTTAAAAGAATTCTGGACAATGAGATGACCTTTCAACCCAAAGTCCCTTATCGGCGGACAGTACACGACAAGAAACAACAGATTATGAGATCCCATCGCTGGGATAGACTGGGATAGACTGGGATAAATTTTTATAAACTTGAATTGGGAAAAGATTGCAATAGTTGAAATAACAAAATAGCAATTTAAAAAACCTGTGTCAAAATACAGAGTGCTTTTGCGTTAGTGCTTTAACTTGACTATATGAGAAAAACAATAATTGTGCAAAAACCAATATCTTATCGCATTGAATTTTGACTGACGCTCCTTCTATTCAGAAAATTTTTGTGTCACACGCTTATCCATGGTTTATGTAGACTTGCATTTTTTATTTGAGAATTAAATGATGATAGTTTGTTGGTCTTTCTGGCATGTTCAGGCAACCCAATCCACGCCCGAATTCCAGATTGAAAGATCGAGACTTTGTATGTGTTTGTTATTGTATATGAAATTAGAAAAGTGTCAGTATTACTATGTCCGAGTGTTGTGTTATATTATGTCTATGTTGTATTACAAGTCAGCATTAAATAACTTATATGTTTTTACTACTATACTCTTTGTTCTTCAATAAGCTAAATACATGTATAAATGTGAAATGAAAAGGTTATGTGATATGTATCATTTCTGAAGTGCAGCACATCCCAGTAAACATATAGATTATAGATGAAGAAAAGCAATCCAACCTGGCACATTGGTGAATATGATTAACATTAAAGAAGTCAAAATAAAAAAATGTCAAATTAACCTATCAAATTTCTTGGGAAATTTTAGTGCCACTCCAAAGTTTAAGTTCAGTTGCCACGTGTGATTGTTGTGATAAAACTGTCTTTGACAACACGCGACCAAAACTCGGCCGGACAGTCCAGTCAGCCATAACGGTCAAGGAAATGATCAGGAAATTGTTAAATTATTGTCTCTCACCACTGTTGTATGACGGATGAAGAGAAAATATCCAGCAGAGTTGTCCTGCCCTTGTTTATTATTTCCAGTGTTGTCTTTCCTTTATTATTGCCCAGCGGAAGTTGCCGGTCATGGATGGTCAGTCTGACGCATGCGCAGAGAGAAAACGATCACTTTCAGGAACAACAATGAGAAAGACGGCCTTAGGATGGCTAAGCGGGGAGGGGGGAAGGGAGGCAACTGGACATTGCTTGGAATAATGTGGACACAGAAAACCTATCGCTAGTGTAAATAAAAAATACGTACCACTATCAACTATCAACTGTGTTACGATATCAACTACCAACTGTTTGTGTTACGTTATCAACTGTTTGTGTTACGATATCAACTATCAAGTGTGTTACGATATCAACTATCAACTGTTTGTGTCACGATATCAACTACCAACTGTTTGTGTTACGATATCAACTATCAACTGTGTTACGATATCAACTATAAACTGTTTGTGTTACGATATCAACTATCATCTGTTTGTGTTACGATATCAACTATCAACTGTGTTACGATATCAACTATCATCTGCTTGTGTTACGTTATCAACTGTTTGTGTTACGATATCAACTATCAAGTGTGTTACGATATCAACTACCAACTGTTTGTGTTACGATATCAACTATCAACTGTTTGTGTTACGTTATCAACTATCAACTGTTTGTGTTACGATATCAACTATCAACTGTTTGTGTTACGATATCAACTATCATCTGTTTGTGTTACGATATCAACTATCAACTGTGTTACGATATCAACTATCAACTGTGTTACGATATCAACTATCAACTGTGTTACGATATCAACTATCAACTGTGTTACGATATTGTTGACATGTAGTTGTGCGTGTACCTGATAATTAACCTTGTATAAAACCTACTTGACCTAGTTGTTTGACACTTGACGTCCAAGATGGATGGGATCTCCGTGCACGTGCAGATTAAGCCCCCCTCCCCTCCCTACTAATAAATGGGGATGTGGTGGTGGTTGTGATAGCTTCAGCTGTGGTTGTGGTGGTGTTCTTGGTGCCTGCTGTGGCTGTGATGGTGTTTTTGCTGCCGGCTGTGGTTGTGTTGGTGTTGTTGGTGCCTGCTGTGGTTGTGATGGTTGTGGTGGTGTTGTTTGGTGCCGGCTGTGGTTGTGTTGGTGTTGTTGGTGCCTGCTGTGGTTGTGATGGTTGTGGTGGTGTTTTCGCTGCCGGCTGTGGTTGTGTGAGTGTTGTTCGTGCGAGCTGTGGTTGTGATGGTTGTGTTGGTGTTGTTTGGTGCCGGCTGTGGATGTGTTGGTGTTCTTGGTGGCTGCTGTGGTTGTGATGGTTGTGTTGGTGTTGTTTGGTGCCGGCTGTGGTTGTGTTGGTGTTCTTGGTGGCTGCTGTGGTTGTGATGGTTGTGTTGGTGTTGTTTGGTGCCGGCTGTGGTTGTGTTGGTGTTCTTGGTGGCTGCTGTGGTTGTGATGGTTGTGGTGGTGTTTTCGCTGCCGGCTGTGGTTGTGTGAGTGTTGTTCGTGCGAGCTGTGGTTGTGATGGTTGTGTTGGTGTTGTTTGGTGCCGGCTGTGGCTGTGTTGGTGTTGTTGGTGTCTGCTGTGGTTGTGATGGTTGTGTTGGTGTTGTTGGTGCCGGCTGTGGTTGTGTTGGTGTTGTTGGTGCCGGCTGTGGTTGTGTTGGTGTTGTTGGTGCCGGCTGTGGTTGTGTTGGTAGTAGGGTCAGAGGTCCTTGAAATGTTCACTATTAACGACACACATTTTCAAAATGATTCATCTTACTGGAGTCAAAAGAGGCGGGCGTTTACTTGAAGCAGACGTGTTCAATGAATCTCAGAGGAACGACCCGTGGATAGTTGGACTTCCTAATGAACAATCAGCCCCCCCCCCCGCCAAAAAAAACAAAACAAACAAACAAACAAAATCAAAACAAAACAAAACAAAACAAAGAAAACGAAAAAAAAGAATATATTTTTTTTACTTATTTTGTATCACTAAGTCAAGAGAAGTATAATATTTGTAAATATGAAAGAAATATTGATAAATGTACCTGTTTTGAATTTTTATTATTTTTTTGGTTGTATTTCTATCTTTCTTAAGAGGACTTATTCAAATTTTATCTCGTTAATTTTAAGGAAATATGTTCACCTAAAAAATATCAATCTGAAGATAGTACGCTAATATCGTGCTTGTCTGTCTCACAACAAGTCAACCGATTACTCATTACGATACCCAAATCATGCTTGGGGACAAAGACGAAATCGAGAACAGCGGCATCGAACAAAATCGGTTGGGAATTAACCATTAACTTTTGGCGTGAAGATTTAGTACTGAATAAAATACAGATTTATAATAAGACGTCAACAATCAGACACAGTGTCAAGTGAATATGTCAATAATAAGACATAGTGTCAAGTAAATATGTCAATAATCAGACACAGTGTCAAGTAAATATGTTAATAATTAGACATAGTTTCAAGTAAATATGTCAATAATCAGACATAGTTTCAAGTAAATATGTCAATAATTAGACACAATGTCAAGTAAATATGTCAATAATCAGATAATAAAAAAAAAACAACAAAAAAACACAGTTGTATGTGGATATTAAGACGCAGAGCCAAGTAAAGCAAAGACAGCCAATCCCAGCCACTCTGTCGGGCAGATGTTAACAAAGTCATGACTAGCAGACGACTATCTGGATAAATCAATAACAAAATAATTAGAAAAAGAAATCCACAGAAAGAGGGAATTGTTTAGACCAGGGATCTCCAAACTTTTCTGCTGGAGGGCCGCATTAACTGCCAAACAGCAGATTGTGGGCCGACTACACAATAGAGGTCCTAAAAAGAAAGAATCAAAACACTGATGTTGTTTTTAATTATATATTTAATATTATTACATTTATAATATTAATATTATTTAATATTATATTTAATATTATTTAATAATCCATTGATACACTGCGCATGAACACCTGTATTAGTGGGAATTGTGAATTTGTTCCTGGAGGCCAAAATAGTAGTTAGATATTTCTGGCTTTAGATTTGGTGTCCCTTACATCAACAGTAGCCAGAGATTATCGTCAAACAAGTTAGTTCTCAAATTGTTCCTCAGATATTTCATCCTCGAAAATGTCTGTTCGCAGAAGTATTTTGTTCCAAGGATTGAAAGATTGAAAGGTACCTTGATGCAAAAGCTGGTAGAAACTCAAAAGCCCTTCTTTGAACTTGTCCCTAGGGGGGTTCTTTGCTTTAAATCAGTTACCTTCATCTGCATTTCATCTGAGCAACTGGACACATCTGTTTCAAATGAATTTTGAAATAGCCGCATTCCTTCTGCCTTTGAATCCAAGTCAGAAAACCGTCCTTAAAACTGCAACTGGAGGTCTTGGATGATCTCACATGCAAATGATGTGGGGAACTCAGATGTTGCTTTAACCATGAAGATAATGCACTGCTGAAAGTGTGTCAAGTTCTTGGTCTGTATCCAGGGGCTGGGGGATTAGAGGGTCTCGCGGGACGTAGTTTTTAGACCCCTGGTTTAGACCAACGCTTCAAATGTTTATAGCAGGGATTCCTGCACATTTTTTTTTATCTACTACAGACTCTTGATATCACAAACCATGGTTGTGTTTTAATAAAGAGTTGTCTAAAGGATATATGATATATAAAAATCTTGTACATAACACAATTAAAACTAGGAAAAAACTATAATACTTGTAAATGACACAATTAAAACTACAATTAGAGCTATAACTATTTATCATAACAGAATTTGAGCTAGAACCCTTGTACATGAAATAATTTGAGATAGAACCAATGTAAATAACATAATTAGAACTAGAAACCTTGTACAAAACACAATAAGAACAAGAACCCTTGTACATAACTTTATTAGAACTAAAACATTTGCACATAACCTAATGAGAACCAAAACACTGATACATAACAAAATTAGAACAAAAACCCTTGTATGTAATAGAATTAGAACCCTTGCACCCTAGAGGAGGCAGACTATATAATAAGAGCTCCGAGGGCGGAAGTAGACATTCAATAATTAATGTATAGAATGACATCTAGAAATGTGTGTAGACTAATGCAATTCTAAAATGAAAGTATTTTTTGGGCGGTTCACGCTAAACAATAAATGCCTTACATCAGTCTTAAATGAGTCTTACATCAGTCTTAAATGAGTCTTACATCAGTCTTAAATGAGTCTTACATCAGTCTTAAATGAGTCTTACATCAGTCTTACAATAGTCATACATAGGTTTCACATTAATAATAATAATAAATTGAATATTCATATTAGTCTTACATACGTCTCACATTAGTCTTACAAACGTCTCACATTAGTCTTACAAACGTCTCACATTAGTCTTACTTAAGTCTTACAAACGTCTCACATTAGTCTTACATACGTCTCACATTAGTCTTACATAAGTCTTACAAACGTCTTACATTAGTCTTACAAACGTCTCACATTAGTCTTACATACGTCTCACATTAGTCTTACATAAATCTTACAAACGTCTCACATTAGTCTTACAAACGTCTCACATAATTCTTACATAAGTCTTACAAACGTCTCATATTAGTCTTACATAAGTCTTACAAACGTCTCACATAATTCTTACATAAGTCTTACAAACGTCTCACATTAGTCTTACATAAGTCTTACAAACGTCTCACATTAGTCTTACATAAGTCTTACAAACGTCTCACATTAGTCTTACAAAAGTCTTAAATGAGTCTTACATCAGTCTTAAATGAGTCTTACATCAGTCTTAAATGAGTCTTACATCAGTCTTAAATGAGTCTTACATCAGTCTTACAATAGTCATACATAGGTTTCACATTAATAATAATAATAAATTGAATATTCATATTAGTCTTACAAACGTCTCACATTAGTCTTACAAACGTCTCACATTAGTCTTACATAAGTCTTACAAACGTCTCACATTAGTCTTACATAAGTCTTACAAACGTCTCACATAATTCTTACATAAGTCTTACAAACGTCTCGCATTAGTCTTACATAAGTCTTACAAACGTCTCACATTAGTCTTACATAAGTCTTACAAACGTCTCACATTAGTCTTACAAACGTCTCACATTAGTCTTACAAACGTCTCACATTAGTCTTACAAACGTCTCACATTAGTCTTACAAAAGTCTTACAAACGTCTCACATTAGTCTTACAAACGTCTCACATTAGTCTTGCAAACGTCTCACATTAGTCTTACATAAGTTTTGCAAACGTCTCACATTAGTCTTACATAAGTCTTGCAAACGTCTCACATTAGTCTTACATAAGTCTTACAAACGTCTCACATTAGTCTTGCAAACGTCTCACATTAGTTTTACAAAAGTCTTACAAACGTCTCACATTAGTCTTACAAAAGTCTTACAAACGTCTCACATAAGTCTTACAAACGTATCACATTAGTCTTACATAAGTCTTACAAACGTCTCACATTAGTCTTACAAAAGTCCTACAAACGTCTCACATTAGTCTTACAAAAGTCTTACAAACGTCTCACATTAGTCTTACAAAAGTCTTACAAACGTCTCACATTAGTCTTACAAAAGTCTTTCAAAAGTCTCATATTAGTCTTACAAAAGTCTTACAAACGTCTCACATTAGTCTTACAAAAGTCTTACAAACGTCTCACATTAGTCTTACAAAAGTCTTACAAACGTCTCACATAAGTCTTACAAATGTCTCACATTAGTCTTACAAAAGTCTTACATTAGTCTTACAAAAGTCTTACAAACGTCTCACATTAGTCTTACAAACGTCTCACATTAGTCTTACAAAAGTCTTACAAACGTCTCACATAAGTCTTACAAACGTCTCACATTAGTCTTACAAACGTCTCACATTAGTCTTACAAACGTCTCACATTAGTCTTACATCCGTCTTACATTAGTCTTACAAACGTCTTACATTAGTCTTACAAACGTCTTACATTAGTCTTACAAACGTCTTACATAAGTCTTACAGCCGTCTCACATTAGTCTTACATTCGTCTTACATTAGTCTTACAAACGTCTTACATAAGTCTTACAAACGTCTCACATTAGTCTTACATCCGTCTTACATTAGTCTTACAAACGTCTTACATTAGTCTTACAAACGTCTTACATTAGTCTTACAAACGTCTCACATTAGTCTTACAAACGTCTCACATTAGTCTTACAAACGTCTCACATTAGTCTTACAGCCGTCTCACATTAGTCTTACATCCGTCTTACATTAGTCTTACAAACGTCTTACATTAGTCTTTCTAAAGTACTCTAGAGTCTGGGAGGATGAATCAGTTTGAACCAATCTAATTAGGATCATTGAGTAAGATACCAATGTTACCTTTTGGAAAGTGTTGGGTGAATAAGCCACTTGTGTTATTTTATTTTATTAGTGCGCCTTGTAGATAAACACAAGGTTAGACAGACAGACAGACAGAGAGAGAGATAGACTGACAGACAGACAGATAAACAGGCAGATAGATAGATAGATAGATAGATAGATAGATAGATAGATAGATAGATAGATAGATAGATAGGATAGATAGATAGATAGATAGATAGATAGATAGATAGATAGATAGATAGATAGATAGATAGATAGATAGATAGATAGATAGATTCTATGTTTACTATTAGCTCATGGGCGGATTAAGACTGCACGGGGCCCAGGGCTGCAATCAAACGGGGGCCCTATCCAGCCAGCGTCCCTTAAAATAAAATGATTGTTAACAGCTAATATAAGACTGTAACTAAATATTAATAATGAAAAAAAAAACGATCACAAAGAAATAACTGTTTGAAGTGTTTGTGATATGTTACAATTGAGTGGGAAAAGAAAAATTACATCTTCCACTGCTGGGAATCGAACCCGACACTGCTTGTATCACGAGCCTATACTCTCTCCAAACGGCCAGCGGAGCTTGTCTAAAATGAGGAATTTTAAAAATATAAACTATATTTTATTCTATGTTCTCTAAGCGAGTCAATTAAATCAAGTTTTTTTCGATTATTAAGACTTTCAGGTCTGAACCGCGATCAGTTGTTTAGATAATATTTATAAATTTATTTAATTTATTATATTTTCAAGGGTTCATGCAAACATTGGTACACTTTTATTATAAAATATAAAAAGTTTGGGGGCCCGAAACGGTCGGGGGCCCCTGGCTTTAGAACATTCAGCCCCCCCCCCCTTAATCAGCTATAGTATTAGCTATACGGGTAATAACATCACATGACAGTAGATTCTAGAGCACTATAATGATATTGACATTTAGAAATAATTATTTTTAAAAAGTTGAGAAAATTAGCTTTAAATTTATATTACACTTGTTAAAATCTTGATTAAACACACGGATTAATTTCTTAAAAATAAAACAACCGAATATATGGACAAGATTGATGACTCCTCAGGCTCACCCTACAAATCTAGGTGTCAATCAAATTCAGTTCCATAGAAAAAAACATGAACTTCCATACGACTGTGTGATTAAGATTATTTTCTCATTTGGGTTTAGCCTTTATGCGTCATTGTAAATTATTAACCCAGACCACTGTCTGTAATATGCCCGAAAATTGTAGCAAATGAAGCGAAGAATTTTTTTTGCTTTTCTTTATTAAAAATATATACTTTTTTTTAAATCCAATTTCTGATTACTTCCAACTGGAGGAAAAAAACAACACAACTTTGGCAATGTTGAACACTTGTTCATGAGTGGCTAATTTTGTTTTTAGAGGTAACAAGTTTTAATTCCAATAAATAAGCCACTTTACCCATTATTTTTTTAAAATTCTAAATAACAAAGACATTAAAGTTAAAATAATCATGCTTCGGAAGAATAAACCATATCAGATCACCAGCAATTCTCTCCCAGTAGGTTAAAATGAAACGTGAATCAATTATAACATATTATTGTCAATCAAATAGCATTAGAATCAGAAGAATTTAGATTAATAATGAAATTTGAAGTTTTGGCATAAGAAACGTTCACATATTTTAATATAGTTTTTTCATTTCTTTTAATTTTGTATCTTTGCTTTTCTTCTATTAACGTTTATTATAAAGTTTTTCATTTGATAGAAGCTAATTTACAACTAGGAATTTGCCGCCCCTAACAATATACCGTCCCTAACAATATACCGCCCCTAACAATATACCGCCCCTAACAATATACCGCCCCTAACGATGCGCAGCTCGGAGCATTCGATTGGCTAATGTGTCCAATAGTTAGGGCACAGTAAGTTTTGCTTTAGCAACTGAAGTAGATGTTAAATTTTAAGAATAAATTAAGTTGCCACCACTTCAGTGTCACTTTCTCATACCATTTAAGCCTCTGGTTTTTCAGTACGGTAGCATTAATATCAAAAGAAATTATATCTAATAAGAAGTTGGATGTTTTTGCAATGTAAACGTTCATATGCTTTAGGATAGTTTCATTATTTCTTTTATAACCGGTAATTTATTTGGCTTTTGTTTTAGTTCTATATAAAGCTTGACTGTCTGATACAATTTTTATTGCTAAATACTAATTAAGGTTTGGGAATTTTCCACCCTTGTCAAAGTGCCGCCCGGGGCATTTGCCCCCTTGCCCCCCCTTTTGCTACACCACTGCCCTGAATATCAAAAGGTTGAGAACCACTCTTTTAAAACAGAAGAGAAAGATAGAAATTAACGTTTTCATTTTGGTGAGTTTAAATAGCTCAAACATTATCCTTAAATAACAGTATCATCAGTAGAAAGGACAACATTGGGAGAAGGGGGCAAGAGGGTGATGACAAATATGGCATCAAACTGTTTAACCGGTAATAACAGTGATGTGTGACACCTGGCTTTAAGTTGGACACTGGTCATCTGTCGCACGTGACAGCCTCGAGTATCTGATCTCAAATAAATGATTCCCGACTTGGAGAGGAGTGAAACTCTATTTGAAACCTGTTATGGCCTTTTCAAAAACATAATTTTTAAGGTCAAGATGACCAACGCAAAGACACAATTACAATGACAGTTGTAGTAGAATTAATTATGAGTATTGAAGATTTGAAGATGCTACGATGTTTGAAGAAGAGCAAATGATGGACGTACAAAAAAGAAATAATCATGAACACACAAGAGTCGATGCTGTTTGTTACATTAATCTTTTGTTGTCTTCAAACAAAGAATTCAACGGTAAGATACACGTGTGACGTCATGTCCCAGACTATCAATTCAACGGTAAGATACACGTGTGACGTCATGTCCCAGACTATCATTTAAAAGATAAAATACACCACGTCTTTGCATATAATACCCAACGCTGCCAAAAACTCCTACCACGTTACCACTGCCAACCATTTCCCACTAAGTCAACCACTACCAACCATTTCCCACTACGTCAACCACTGTCAACCATTTCCCACTACGTCAACCACTGCCAACCACTTCACAATACGTCAACCACTGCCAACCATTTCCCACTCCACTACGTCAACCACTGCCAACCACTTCACAATACGTCAACCACTGCCAACCATTTCCCACTACGTCAACCACTGCCAACCACTTCCCCACTAGGTAAACCACTGCCAACAATTTTAACCTAAATTTTTGGTGCGATCAAAAATTGTCATTTCTTCAGTTTTATGTATAAAATATCATCTACCACCAGCACCCCCCTCCAAATAAAGTTCAACGACATGTCCAGACCTCAGTGGTTTAAAAAAAGACATTAAAAAATGTTCAATTTGAGTCGGTACAAAAATCAATAGAGACGGGCAGTAATCTACGCTCTCGGGCAAACTGTGGGCAAATTATCCGAATTATGGAGGGGCAAGGTGCATCATTATGCGGATGGGAATTTGCCCTATGGGCCTCGCATGTGCTGTTTAGCTCTTTTTCGTTAATGGTTCCATTGAGTGTTTGAAAAATGGTCATTTGGGGCTACTGCCAGATGGAGGCACGGACCTAGTGTAGGATAGACGCACGGACCTAGTGTAGGATAGACGCACGGACCTAATGTAGGATAGAGGCACGGACCTAGTGTAGGATAGACGCACGGACCTAGTGTAGGATAGAGGCACGGACCTAGTGTAGGATAGACGCACGGACCTAATGTAGGATAGACGCACGGACCTAGTGTAGGATAGACGCACGGACCTAGTGTAGGATAGACGCACGGACCTAGTGTAGGATAGACGCACGGACCTAATGTAGAATAGAGGCACGGACCTAGTGTAGGATAGAGGCACGGACCTAGTGTAGGATAGACGCACGGACCTAATGTAGGATAGACGCACGGACCTAATTAGGATAGACGCACGGACCTAATGCAGGATAGACGCACGGACCTAATGTAGGATAGAGGCACGGACCTAGTGTAGGATAGACGCACGGACCTAATGTAGGATAGACGCACGGACCTAATTAGGATAGACGCACGGACCTAATGTAAGATGGACGCAACGGACCTAATATAGGATAGAAGCACATACTATTTACGTTTGGTCTTATTTGACATTTCTGTCACTACCAGTAAAACCTGCACTCAAACAAGTCTGTTTCGTTATTCTTTGCTGTAGATAAATCCGATGCAATTTCTTCATGATTGTGCCAGTTCTGATTGTGCCAGTTCTGATTGTGCCAGTTCTGAAATGTCTAATTTAATTGGGGGATTTTTGTCTCCTCCTAGTAAATGAACTTTTGTTGCCCCCCCCCAATAAAAATAAATAAATAAATAATAATAATACAATAATAATCAATTTTTAAATGTCGAAGATCTAGCTTATTGGATATACAAATTTATAGAGGCGTTTCATGGAGAGGGGGCGTGTCCGGACGTTAATTTCATCTATCAATCCCCTTGAATTTTTCACTTTTTATTTACACTTCCCAGAGAAGCGAATCATTGAACATTCACATATTTACTTAAGAAATAGAAATGAACTGAAATTTTCGAACTTCTTCTTTATTATTTTTTATCCAAGTCAAAATTGTTAGTCTTTTTCCAAGTACGACACATTTCTTTGGTCATTGTGGACATGTCTTTTTCTGTCATTGTCCATAGGTTGACCCCTCACCTTACTTCTCGTGCGCTTTGTGCCTTACGGACCCCAGGAGCGCACGCACACTTGAAATCCGACCGACCAAAGTCCGTTAATTGTGCCGGACCTAATACTATCCCCTTACGACACCGCGACCAGGTCCGGCGATAACAATCCTTGGCCTTGGATCACTTCCCCGGGTAGGCTCCCCCGTGTTTACCCAGACCACGGCCCGTCCTAACCCGGGTGGAGGTGATACCTCTGCTGTTGTAAGGCTCCGTCCACAGATACTAACTTATTCAACAACCACCCAACACTGGATACCCTTGGGAGCTCTTTGACGTTGACGTCATAAAAGGATATTGGATAGTGGATATGTGGGGGAAGTGTGCTCATCTGTGGAGCGTCTATTGAACTACTTTTTGTTTGAGTTTATAGCTCGTTTATCATCGCCATGTCGATATCTATTTTTTTCTTCAAAACTTTTCGTAATCAATGTTTGTTTTTACTGTTTGTTATAGTTTTATTTGTTACCGCTGCCACCTATGTTTGTTGTGTCTGCATTCAAAAGGCGATCATTTAACGAATTTCTTTTCATTGTGTTAAGTCTTTATTTATAAGAATATTGCTGTTTCTTTTGTCATTTATTTCAATTCATGGGCCTATTAGTAGTTTAGTTAAAATTGTGGTCCTCGTTAGAGTTGACTGCCACACTCGGATCATTCAAAAGTGCCGAATTCAGACTTGATGAAGCCCAAAGCTATCTGAGATTTGGGGCATTTGAAAGGTCTAGCTATTCTGTGTCAGTGCCATATATGATAATTGCTCAGTCGGAAAATTTTGGTCTATATTTTGTACATAAATACGACTCTCTCAATCAATTGTTTCATTTTATTCGTCGGTCTTTTAAATTTGTCATAAATTCTCATAAGACGTTGACATTTGTGTCAAATTTGACATGACATCTGTTTTTGACATCTTCGATCCTCAATCTTGGGCCTTCGTTTCACCAGTACCAAGTTATGTTGTTATTCCGATACATTTCTAGACCTCATACATCAGTACCAAGTTATGTTGTTATTCCGATACATTTCTAGACCTCATACACCAGTACCAAGTTATGTTGTTATTCCGATACATTTCTAGACCTCATACACTAGTACCAAGTTATGTTGTTATTCCGATACATTTCCAGACCTCATACACCAGTACCAAGTTATGTTGTTATTCCGATACATTTCTAGACCTCATACATCAGTACCAAGTATGTTGTTATTCCGATACATTTCTAGACCTCATACATCAGTACCAAGTTATGTTGTTATTCCGATACATTTCTAGACCTCATACATCTTGGCATTTACTCTCTTGAGAGAAACGTCTAGTGTACGTCAAAAATACTCTTTACATCTTCCCACTTACCCTAATTATTTCCCCTTTACACTCTTGCACACACTTGTCATCTACACACCTCCATTGTTTATCTCTACAAATCTCTTCCTAGTCTCTATATGATCAGTATCTTTAATTGTGTTATCCAGTCTTACAATATTATAATAGTCTTTTCAAATATCTCTTCGCTAATTTATTTGATCTGCCCCTCCTAATATCTTTCTGATATAGTCTCTATGGTCTCTCGACACTGATATTTTTCCCAAGACTC
Source organism: Radix auricularia (assembly GCA_002072015.1). Taxonomy (NCBI): domain Eukaryota; kingdom Metazoa; phylum Mollusca; class Gastropoda; family Lymnaeidae; genus Radix; species Radix auricularia. The sequence goes on along the minus strand of MUZC01001083.1, from coordinate 888,270 downwards.
ACCTGACTGCCCCCCCCCCCCAAATATCCATTCTATTCCTTCCATGCATGTACCTCTAAATATCTATTATCTTCTTTGAAAGTCCTCCCTTCCAAACATCTCTCATATTTCCTCCATAGTCTGCCCCTGAAACAAATCTTTGCCGCCCATTCATATATCCGCCTTTTCGTCATTAACGCTCTCTCAACCCCATGTTTTCCTCCATTCCCCTCACTCCGTCTCTCACTCATCTTGAAATCAATGCCCTCACTGGTCTGTCAAAGAGCAATGGCCGATGGCAGTAAACCGGCTCATCTTCCTACGCCGCCTCTGCCTGTCGTCCCCATCAATGCCGTGTGCGCGTGTTGTCACTACAGCTAGTTAGCTAGACGAGTTTATTGCTTCTTATGGCATCGTCGCGGGGCAGCCAGTGTCGACCACATCATTGTTACTTGTTGTGTCGGAATCTTGCCGCGTGTCTCGCCTGGAGGTCGTCTGCGACTGTGTCTAGGGGTAGGTGGAGATGGCTTCACATGTCTTTTTATATGTTTGCCATAAATTGTTGTTGTTTTCTGTTGTCATATAGTGTTTTTTTTGTCAAGTATTGATATACGCTACTAATTGTTGTTAAATGTTGCTATATATTAAAAATCATATATTATTTTGTGTTGCTTCACTTTGTATGTAGTCTAGATATTTTTTGCTACAAGTCGTTAAATTGTTGTTATTTGTCATTATTAGTTATTTGTTGCTATATGTAATATAAAATACCTAATAATTTATATACGCACCTATTAAAATGATTTTAGCGTCCTACGCTTATACATGATTTGATTATAGTCCCTCCTTTCTAATTAGAGATTAGAATATTATTTATGTGTTTGTTTTCCTGCTATATATGACCATAATCTGTAACTTGTCCATGAGAAGATGCACACGTTATCACTAATCAGTATCGTAATTTCTATTCTTTGACACAAGTAATTAGTAAATTATCCGAGAGAAATAACTTGTAGATTGTAGTAAAAGTAGTCGAATCACAAGTAGTCTTTCAAACATAGTGAATGTAAATTAAATACTATAAGTTTAAATTAACAATTTCTTCATTTTTTAAAACCTTAACATTAAACTTTTTTAAAAGGGTGATTCGGACAAGAAAACGTTTGAGAACCACTTTTTCATTTGTTTGGCTCCGGTTAAGAGTTTCATAAAATAAAAAAAATGACACATCAGGGGCAAGGGAATGGGGTGGGGGTGGGAGTGGGAAGGGGGGATGGAATCTCTCTATGATTAGGTGTATGGCCGAGCTATTCAAGGTCACAATATGAACTATAAATAAGTCGTAGTTTAAACGTCCTTTATTACGTCATTGGGGTTTGTATAAGATGACGTGTCAACAGGACATCAGACCTTGATCCTATCAGGGTTGTCCAAAGTACGGCCCGCGGGCAAAATACGTCACCGCCCTCGATGACGTCTGATGTCACAAGTCGTTTTCGCAACATTGTTGTTTTTTTTTTTTTGGGTCAAGAATTGTGCAGAATGTTTT
>MUZC01001083.1:823588-863130 GCA_002072015.1 Radix auricularia | reverse complement strand
TATATATATATATAGATCTATGTATATATATTTTAACTTAGTTTACTCCACTGAAACCTTATCTTAGTTTACTCCACTGAAACCTTTGGCTTATTTCACAAAAGACATCTCGGATTGAAATCTGTTCCAACAAAGTTCAGTACCCAACACAGTGGGCTATTTTTAAAAAAAGTAACTATTAGACCCTTCAGGTCCAAAATAAATGATAGCAGAGGCGTCACTAGTGTGGTGCGGGGGACACCATCATAAGGGGGGTGAAACCAGAATGTTAAAATCTTTATGTTCCCTATGTTCCCTTTATATGGCTCGGACAGAGTCGTAAGGTCTAAGGGGCAAGTCGTGGGCGTTTCACACCATGTGCCACCACACTAACTGACATCAATCTTAGGGACGCCTCTGCATGAGACTACGACAACTTTACATTGACTTTATAGTCGCCATGTGAAATTCTCTTGAAGTGGGACATATGGTTTAATAGTCAGTAAAATCCTTGAGTTAGGGCCTTTAGGTTTAATGGTCAGCATTCTCTTTGAAGTGGGACTTGTTGATTAAGTGGTCAGATTTCTCCTTGAAGTGGGACTTGTTTATTAAGTGGTCAGATTTCTCTTTGAAGTGGGACTTGTTTATTAAGTGGTCAGATTTCTCTTTGAAGTGGGACTTGTTTATTAAGTGGTTAGATTTCTCCTTGAAGTGGGACTTGTTTATTAAGTGGTTAGATACCTCTTTGAAGTGGGACTTGTTTATTAAGTGGTCAGATTTCTCCTTGAAGTGGGACTTGTTTATTAAGTGGTTAGATTTCTCCTTGAAGTGGGACTTGTTTATTAAGTGGTCAGATACCTCTTTGAAGTGGGACTTGTTTATTAAGTGGTCAGATACCTCTTTGAAGAGGGACTTGTTTATTAAGTGGTCAGATACCTCTTTGAAGTGGGACTTGTTTATTAAGTGGTCAGATACCTCTTTGAAGTGGGACTTGTTTATTAAGTGGCCAGATTTCTCTATAAAGTGAAGTCAATCTGATGGATTCCATGTTCAAGGAACACAGAACATATTTTAAAATGATAAAAATCAAAGAAAATAATTTCAAAGATGACTTACAATTTTAAAAATGATTTAAATTGGGATTGAATGCTCATTTATATTGAAAGACAAGGTGACAATGATTCTGTCATTTAAAACATTAGTGACATTTCAAAATGAAATTGTGAAAAATATCTAAAAAGTTACAAAGCACAGACTGTAGGGCCATTTGTCTATGATTTCAAACAAACGATTCTAAGTGACCATTACCATTGCTCAGGCCTTGAATAAATCAAATGTCCACCTGCTTCTAACGCTTTTGTATGTGTTTGTATGTGTTTAATGTATGTATGTGTGCATTTGTGTATGTGTGTATCTAAAAATTAAAGTACATATAAATGTCACAAATTTATTAGTATTGAATAAAATTAGTATAAAAAATATTTTCCGTTGTGAATTTTCTTGATTGTCTATAGTTTATATCGATAATGGCATCTTACAATGATATATTTAGAAATAATAAATGGAGCATACACAATTCAAATACCCACAGCGACCTTAACATTCCGTAAGATAGAAACCAGAGGTCAGATGGAGAGATCCATTTAAAATCTGATGTATTAAGAAGTCTTATCTCAAAGACACACAGTGTTGTCCATAGTAATAATTTAAGCTCTGTTAAACACCAAGTTAACACAGAAAAGAAAGGGTTAAATAAACAACAGAGGCTTTCATTAATTTGGCTTGTTCTGATCTAATCCATTATGTCGGTGTAAGAATAAGGCGGTGGTTCTTACAATTACGAACCACGGACCCCCTGATTAGAAGGGAATGAAGTCCCTTAGGTTAACCATAAATCTAAATGCTAATGGTAGCTACGCTCCCTCACGGTGAGTAAACGGGAGTAATATTAGGGTTCATGGGAACACAGGTTGGGACACTTTTATCCATGCAGTCAAATATGTGACTTCTAATACTTGACTTCTAATACGTGTTTCTGGTAAGTGGTCTTTACCACGTGATCTATATTGCGTAATCTTCCGAGTCCTTGACACATCAAACGTGATCTTTGGGCGTGATACGAAACTATCCTTTTGTTATGACATTTTCCGCAATGGCCTTCACTTAACCTTCCAACCTACAAAAAAAGTATGCGTGGAATATTTTCAATTTTCTGTAAGATTTTCTTTTCTTGAAATGACCATGTTGTGCCTCCATCCCCATTGACCAGTTAAATCAAGAATTGTTGGCTCGTGCCATCAAAGCTGGCTCTTCCTCTGTCCTCCCCTCTAAATGAGCCAAGACATGATTTCAAGGAAGAAAATAATCCTTGTAAAAAAAGAAAATAATACTTGTATCGGATGATTGATGTAGTTTTTTCTAGCTCTTTTGATGATTGAATCTCTAAGGCAAAATGGTTACCTTGTTAGTTTTCATTTTTTTAACGAAATAATTGGCTATCAACGCAACCAGCTAGATGATATCCCTGTAGCATTACACCTGAGCTTGTTTTTTTATTAGCCTTGGTTTCCTATGAATAATATGTGCTCAAATATTTAATAATTGTTTTTGGCTATAAAAAAATATAGTTAATTAATAAATGGCATCTCTTAGAGGTATGAATAAAAACTCTGGAGCAATATCATCTTTATATTTGAGAAGAAATCTAAAGAATGCATTTTCGAAATGGATTGTGTAAACAAAGACATCTTAAGAGATTTTTTTGAGATTGTATATTTTTTGTTGCTATGTTAAAAATTGAAAAGATCTCAACATGTGGGTACAACGGGAGACTAGAACATGCGGGAGACGAGATACAAAACAAAAATGTAGCGTCTTCAAACGGACGCCAAGCAGTAAGTCTTTTTTAAAATAAAAATATAGCTTTCATCATTTCATTCTTGTGTCTTTCAAAGGCTGGCCGATCTTTTGTAAGGCCCTAGATTTAAACTGGTGAGGGCGCTGGATTATGGACTCCAGGTTTCCTGGGAAGTCTAAACAAAGAGACGCAAGAGCCATAGAATAACACTTGTCTTAAAAACAACAGACGCTTATCAATCAATGAATATACGTCATAGTTGCCACGCTTTCCCATTAGGACGATTTCTATTCCTATTAACATAAACGCACAAAATTAAAATAATGCAATAAACTTTCCAAGCTTTTCAAAAACAAAACATAAAAAAACATACAAAAACAAAATCCATCATACACTTACATTCCGAAGCCACACCGCGGGCTGCATTACAGTAGCCGTACTCTGATAGGGACCGTGTTTACTTGCATCATAAAAAAATAAATTAAAAAAAAATGAATAAAAAAACGCCCTCAGACACACATAGTGTGAGAACCTTCATAAGCCTGTCCTTGTCCCTTCCTGTCATCTTCATGTCACCCCACCACCCCACCCCCACCCCGAGAGTTTGTCCGGCAAGAAGACACGTGATGTCACTCTATTATTTTCACCCTCCACCCATCCTCCCCATTTAACGGCTCATCTGGCCTTCCTCCCTCTATCATCTCATCGGCCCCTGATCCTCCCAGCCTGCTTCGTTTAATCCGCTAGCTCCTATCGATTTCTCCTCAGAACACCTGGGGGGCAGCACCCAATATTGCTCGTGTGACCTCCTTTCAAATAAGAAATCAAAAGAATTCCAAGAAATTCTCTATTTGAGTCAACCAAAAAAAATAATCTACGATTTTACCAAGAAATTCTCTATTTAAGTCTTCCAAAGGCATTCTCTATTTCAGTCAACCAAGAAAACTCTGAGTCTACCAGGAAATTCTAAATCTGAGCATATCAAATAGTCGCATGTATTTTTTTTTTAAAAATCCCTTACATTACCTGTCAAATTTTGCCAACTTTTGGAACTAAGTTGTAACAAGACGGTGGAGTTATTATAAGGGATTTAAAAATATCCAGTGTTATTAAAAATCAATTTCTCTCTTCGTTTTATTTACCTATCATATTGTTTATAGCCCATCTGTCTCAGGCAGATGGAAGAGGGGGGAAAGAGAGGAGAAGTAGGTGAGAGAATGAGAGATAGTGACGTGCAGATCGTCTATAGTTCGTGTTTCATCGTGCCGTAGTTTGGGGCGTTAAACATATTGCTATGTAATAATCAGCCACCGCCTTTCCAAGAGTGGCTATAAAAGAAGCAATTGTCGTCAAGAGGCAAGCCAGTCAGAGGACGTTTGACGTTAAAGGAGGAAACGATGTTAAAACACACATGTTCACAGCAAGCTATTCTAAACCTAACCTTAGACATAGCCATAACCTTAACCCGTGCCACCTTTACACATGGTTACACCAAGTCGACGCCACTGGGGACACCAAGTTGACGCCACTGGTGAGAAGACATTCGCTAGTTTGCGGATAGCTCGAAATTATAGGCGTCTTCTTAGGAAATGTTCATTTGTATCCGCCTTTTTAAGGAAGGGGTGTTATGTGTGTGTGTGGGGGGGAGGGGGTTGGGGAGGGTGGCTTATTAAATATGAATCAAACAAGGAGATAATGTGAGGAGGGGGGAAGTTTGGGAGGATCGACTGAGTTGTACGGAGCCACATTTAACGAAATACTCATTGTGAGGGAGAGAGACAAATGGAATTGTTCAAAACCGAATTGATCAGGAGGGACTCTTAATGATAAACGGGGTTGTGACAGAAATGTCTGTGAGACATGTGACAGAAGTGTCTGTAAGACATGTGACAGAAATGTCTGTAAGACATGTTACAGAAATGTCTGTAAGACATGTGACAGAAATGTCTGTAAGACATGTGACAGAAATCTCTGTAAGACATGTGACAGAAGTGTCTGTAAGACATGTGACAGAAAAGTCTGTAAGACATGTGACAGAAATGTCTGTAAGACATGTGACAGAAGTGTCTGTAAGACATGTGACAGAAATGTCTGTAAGGAAATGTCTGTAAGACATGTGACAGAAGTGTCTGTAAGACATGTGACAGAAATGTCTGTAAGACATGTGACAGAAATGTCTGTAAGAATGTGACAGAAATGTCTGTAAGACATGTGACAGAAGTGTCTGTAAGACATGTGACAGAAGTGTCTGTAAGACATGTGACAGAAATGTCTGTAAGATATGTGACAGAAATGTCTGTAAGACTTGTGACAGAAATGTCTGTAAGGCATGTGACAGAAATGTCTGTAAGACATGTCACAGAAATGTCTGTAAGACATGTGACAGAAATGTCTGTAAGAATTGTGACAGAAATGACATAAGGCTGTAGTTGATTTGGCAAGATAACGTAAAATCAGGATCGACATGATAGATAAAGTGAAGTTATTATAGACATGAAAGATAACGTGAAGTCATCATAGACATGAAAGATAACGTGAAGTCATCATAGACATGAAAGATAACGTGAAGTCATCATAGACAGGAAAGATAACGTGAAGTTATTATAGACAGGAAAGATAACGTGACGTCAGTATAGACATGAAAGATAACGTGAAGTTATTATAGACATGAAAAATAACGTTAAGTTATTATAGACAGGAAAGATAACGTAAAATTAAGTATAGACATGAAATATAACATAAAAGTAGGATAGACATGAAAGAGTTATCTTTCTGGGGGACAAAAGCACAAGAGCTTCAATGGTGATGTTGACAAATGTTCAGCCCAACATCGGATACTTGGCTTAGGTTATGATGACCGTAAGTCTCTCTCATCTCTCTCTCTCTCTCTCTCTCTCTCTCTCATCTCTCTCTCTCTCTCATCTCTCTCTCTCTCTCTCTCTCTCTCTCTCTCTCTCTGCCTTTCAAAGTACTGGAAGGCTTAAAATATGCCGTGCGTTCGTTGTTTCGTTGCGTCTTTATTTCAAACGTCCACATACTCTACACCATGATATCGTTTATATCAGGTCTGATTGCAGTCCAGGCCCATTTTATTTATTCCCCCCCCCCCTAGGAGTGGTGCGGATGTATATAGGGATCCCTTTCTCCGGAGCTCAATCTAAGCTCCCCTGCTGCACACGCGTAGCTTTTTCTGAACCTCTGCCGAGCTTCTTGTTCCTTGGGATCTTGATCTTCTCTGATACCCCCCCCCCCTATGTATCCTATGGTCATCAAAGCCTGAAGCTGATTTTGTATTTTACTAATACCCGGGATAGTTTCAAGTTAAACTGGAAATTAACTTCAAAGAACTTGCCTCCCCTGATCTGGAATCTCTGGTACACAAAGATTTATCCACGCCGATTGTTCCCCTTGGATATTTATTCTTTAACCTCCAATTGTTTACTGTTAGCGCATTTAAAGCCACGCTTAAAGATACATCCCCGGGTGTTACGCGCTGGCATTAGGTCTTAGGGTGTAAACAAACTAAACTGTACAACAGGACTGAGTTTATTATGACTTGTGCCTGACTGGTTATGGTGCATCTTACAGTAAAACAGCATGGGTGAACCCCTGATACAGAAATGTCTTTTAAAAAAGCGGTTGTCGCCCTTGCACCGTCACACCTTACAGGTGATGCAGGGTCTTGTGAAATGAGGTTTATGTTGCTGGAGATATTTTGTATTATTACTAAACAGTTTTACTTAAAACTCTTCTCCAATGTCGTCTGATGTCAAAGTTGATTCCTCCTTTCTATCACCCCTCACCCTTTCAGACCTCAATCTCACATCTTTCAACTCCAGTTTTCTTTCCCTCGTCCTTTCTCCCTACAGCCTTACCTCCCTACCCCCTTCTGCCTCCCTGCAACTTTACCTCCTCCCCCTTCTGCCTCCTTACAACCTTACCTCCCTACCCCCTTCTGCCTCCTTACAACCTTAACTCCCTATCCCCTTCTGCCTCCTTACAACCTTAACTCCCTACCCCCTTCTGCCTCCTTACAGCCTTAACTCCCTACCCCCTTCTGCCTCCTTACAACCTTAACTCCCTCCCACCATCTGCCTCCCTACATCCTCACCTCCTACTCATTCAGTCCTATCCTCACCTACTTCTCGGTCAGTCACACCCCCCACCCCTCTCCCCCAAAACTACAATCTTGAGTCTCAAATAAAATGATTTACCTGGATCAAACACCTGTCATGGTCAATTAGTTTTTTTTTTTAATTTTTAAAGTTTAAAAAAGGTTTATTTTTAACGTTTTCCGAACATATGATTAATTTGCAGTATAAACTGTTTCAAACACGTAGGTCATCTACGTTGACATGACGAAATTAACTCCAACCAGGCCTATGAAACAATTGGCTATTATGGCGTCTATTCAACGAGATCCTACAAGGCCAAGAGAGTGACAGCCCGCCAAATTCACATTTGTACAAACATCTGTGATATTAAAAATACCATTTATCATTATCAGACTATTTCATTTACTTACATCAAACACGCTATATCATATATCACTTATAAAATCAGTTTTTAAATACTTTAAGGAATAAATTATGTGCAAAATATCAATACTCGGACCCGTAACTTGAGAATCGCTGATAGTGGTTTAAAACTTCTTTCCCTTTCTTCCTTGCCTCGCCCCTCCCCAATTTTATCCCTAGACATTTACGTTAAAAACATTGCGTGATGTCTGGAGACCTACAATTCGTTACCGCTCCTACGTCTTTGTCGTGGGACTTTGAACCCTAGTGGCCACTGGTCATTTGTGTAGCGTCACAGCGTTGCGGTCATTTTCCCGTAGATAGATCTTGTTCTAAATAAGCACGTGTGGCGGAGGAACAGATCGGACGTTTCTTGGTGGCTATCAATAATCCCGGGGTCGCCTCCCTTGATACATATGGTCATTTTCTGGAGCTGACCCCAGAACGTGCTTAGACAATCTGCTGGTCTCAGAGGACGGGCACGAAAAGTAGCAGATAGAGCAGAGCTTAAGTGTTGCTCTGATGATGTCAGGTCAGTCAGTGGTTCTCAAATATTTCTTTGGTAATACTTTCTTGTTACTTTCAATGTTGATTGGGACCGAGCAAAAGGAGCTGCCCTTGCATAAGGTTTTCGGACATAATTCTCGCTACTGGTATATGTCACTTTTTTCAAATGACCACCGCAAAGCCAGAGTTTATTTCAGGAGCTCAGAAGATGGCCCTAGTCGTTCAAAATCTCATTTTCCTATGAAAGGTTTTCACGTCCATATGAATTTATGTTGAAGCCTGTCACTAACTATTTGTGTGCTGTCACCAAGCACGCGTTGAACATTGTTCTCGTCATTCAGAACATGTCACATGTCAGTAAGAGCACGATTCCTGTCATTAAGAACATCATTCCTATAATTAAAAACATCATTACCATCATGAAGAATATCATTTCCATCATTAAGAATATCATTCCCATCATTAAAAACATCATTGTCATCATTAAAATTATCATTTCAGTCATTATCAACATCATTCCCATCATTAAGAACATCATTCCCATCATTAAGAACATCATTCCCATCATTAAGAATATTATTCCGATCATTAAGAACACCATTCCCATCATTAAGAACATCTTTGTCCATCATTAAGAACATCATTCCCATCATTAAGAACACCATTCCCATCATTAAGAACATCATTCCAATCATTAAGAATATCATTCCCATCATTAAAAACATCATTGTCATCATTAAAATTATCATTTCAGTCATTATCAACATCATTCTCATAATTAAGAGTGAGTCTCCTGTGTATGAGAACATGTGTTCTGCCACTAAGAACATAACTCCTGGTACTAAGCACATGTTCATCTCTTTATTTGAAACTCTCCTCCTTTGAATGTGGCTGAATGAATACCCGGGGATCGATACACTGACTTTTATTCCTGGTCTATTACAAATAACATCAAGTTTGTATTACTTTAGTTCTCAGTTTCTAATCGCCATACAGTGGTATCGATCCGGGTCTCATTTCCAGTGGCAGTTTCATTGTTTGTTCATGTGACTATGAGAACAAAAACATAAACACTGGTGGCACTCGGGGAAAAAGATAAATACGGTCATAGCAATGGTGGGTGCTTTTTAATCACATATGAATATTCATAAACACGTTCATTCTCTCACACTGTTGAGTCGATCATTAGCGGGGTCTCTCTATGTGAGTGTTAGGCAGTACTATATTTAATATTTAACTATACTGGGTTCATTAGTCGTGGGCTTTCTTCTTAATATGAGACAGTTTTGTTACCACTGTGTCGCAATCACTAGTATAAGACAGTAGAGTTGTTATCGCGTCACCTATCAAAAACCAATAGACTTTTAATACACTGTACTTTCAATGTCGTAAAAAGAGGATTACAAAAGTCAAAAGAGGATATCCGCTTCGGGCGTCACTATTTTACCGCCAACAAGATCTCGCTCTCAATTAAGAGCTGAACACGAGATGTGTTGCTCCGTTGACATTGCAACTGTGGTTATTACATGCGATCCGGAGTTACAGTTCTTCACCAAAGGTCTAGTCGACTCATTTCTCAAAGGACAAAAATAAGCCTTTCTTTTTGTTTTCAAACGTTGTAAAATTCTGTATTGGATTGTAAATTCCATATTCGCATAGTTTGTTGTGCTGTCTGATTTAATAGAAAGTTTTCTTTGGTTGAACAAATTAGGCTTATAACCTCTACTTTGTCTTGATCCTGGCGCATGGCATCATTCGTTTGATCCATTCATCGCATTCAAGCGTTCGGGTCCTACTTAAATATTTTCCATTAGTTTAGTCTTTATCCTGAGTTTCTCATCGGTGCCTCGCCCATACAAGAGAGTAATACACATTCGCTGGCCCTGGTGGTGGTGGGGTTCGAGGGGGGCCGGTCTCCCCAGACAGTTACGCTCAGTGATGGTGAGCGTCATAGGGAAAAATGCACTAACCTTTCCCTCCCTCTTTGGTCATATAAATCAGTTTTATGAACATTGCAAACTTACCATGGCAAAACATCAAGTTACGGTCAATGTTCCCTCCAAGGATCGTTAGTCCATGTGCAAAGTGCAAAATCTCGTGTGCAAAATTGCGCGCAGCAAACATCTTTGCATGCGCGGTAAATCCAAATCGCTGCGCGGCAAATCCAAATTGCTGCGCGTTGTCAGTCATAATGTCTGCGCGGTCGCGCTATCTCGCAGCTTAAAGGGAACATTGGTTATGGTCGAGTTTGGGAGAAAATGATCTCTCTTATGTACGGGGTAAGTTAAAAGTGCTGCAATAACTGAGTCGTTGAGATACAATTCTACAACCTACGACAATATAGAAAGAAAACGTTAAACTAAAAAGAAATTAAGGATTTTTTTTTTTTACTGAGATTGAAGTGAAATGACACTTTCATTCTTAAATAATATTTAGATTCTAATTTGATAATGAATCTTAATGGAAGTTAAAGTCACGGAATATTCTAAATAAACACCTCCCTAGCCCCCGCTCCTTTTCTCCAGATCTTTTTTTAAAATTTCAAATCAACCTCTTCCACAAGAGCCTTTTCTGTCCGAACTTTTTTAAACATAGTATTTTTTGGGCCTAATCCGTGAAGATGATTCATTTCTCGACGATGGCGGCCACACATGACAGGGGCGGATCTCCATTCATCGCCTTGATGAGGCCGTAACCAAACAAACACCGGGGACATTGGCTCTGGGGAAGACTTTGATTTTATCAGCCGGGGAATCCAACAAAACAATATTACATCAAAGAGTCACCCTATTAACTTGGCTCAATTGCTCGCGTGTGTGTGAGCATGCGCGTGTGTTAGCGTGTGTATGTGAGCGTGTGTGCGTGTATGTGTGTGTGTGTGAGCATGTGTGTGTGGGGGGAATGGGTCCAAGTACAGTTATAATCATGGTGTTGTTGAAATGGTAACGTCGTTGGTCCTTTCTAACAGTCCATGAATTTTTGATGATGTACTCAGTACGTAGTCAATGAGAGGATGGAAATAGATTGCTATATAAAAATAGAATGACCATATTATTGTAGGTGTTCAAGTTAGTAGTTTAGACGTACAACAATTTGTTCTTAAATCTTTTATATTAACTTGTGGTGTCTGAGCCGGGCGGGCGACCGTGCCAAAATAACTTTGGATCGATTTTAAACCCACTTTCTCGTAAGCTAACGAGCTGAAATTGTGCAGGCAGACTCATGCCTATGATAAAAATGATGTAATAAAATTTCAAATCGATCGCATGGACAGTAATTGCATTATTGAATTTTTAAATTATTTTATTTATCTCTTTATATCATGTTTAATTTTTTGAGATAGAGTGTTGTGGTGCGTAATATGTTCAACAACCTTTCATGTCGGGCAATAAGGTGCGCATTACATTGACAGTACTTTTAAAAAATATATTCACGATCGGTGTGCATTATATTAAACACGTTTTACGAGACATAACTAGAATTTTGTATTTTTGGATTGTTTTACGCAGGGTATTATAATGAACATCCTTATAGTTATGCCCCGTATATAAAGGATTAATAGTGGAAACTTGGTCTTTTACGGGTTTTTTAAAATCATGAAATCATGTGTAACTCTAGGTACTAATGAGGAGAATAATTTATCTATAATAACAGTATTGCGTGCTAATAAGACCATTTCTCACATCATTCTGTGTAATAATAGAACCATAAAGCGCAAGATTATGTGTACTTTTAAGACCAAAATCTGACCAGGATTTTTGATCCATCTAGAATTTGTGACGTCAGTTGATAGCAGGTTAATGAAACGACATCCAGTCGATGAGAATCGAATACAAATGCGGAGTCGGTACAAATAATTGCATTCCTTTCCCACTTACAATTTATCTAAACTAAAATGCACTTTAGTTATTTATATATATGTATAATAGATGTCTCTTAAGATGTGATATTTTTTCTAAAACTGTTTTTAGTTAATGAAATCAATCAAGTCTAAAGGCAGTGTTCTTTTTTTCCCAACCCTGATTTCGATTACATTTTGGACTTGACTTGACAATTCCTTTCAAAGTGGAAAATACTAGGGCTGCGGAAATTAACCATTAATCGGTACAAAAAATGTTATCGATTAAAATTATTTTAATCGATAAAATAGCTATTAAAATTAAAGAAAAATTTTTAAACAATTTTTTTGATTCATTAAAAAATAATTAATAATTAATAACAACTTTGTTTACGTACAAACTTCTACATTAAAAAAAAAAAAGAATTTTAAAGTGTAAACTTTAAAATAAGCAGTTTTTATAAGGAAAATTATCTAAAAATAAACTTTATAAAAAACTTAATTAACAATAACAAAATTTAGATGCATTGACATTAAATTGAACTACTAAGGCTTAGATTTAAATATACCTCTTAACAATACTATAGGTTTTTTTTATTAAAAGCTTAAGTTATGGACATTTTATGAAATTTTCAGTTTTATGACGTCATACATCTTATTTTCAGTTTTAATCAAAATTATCGAGTAATTATTCGGTAATTTTTCAAATGTTGACGATTAAATTTAAATTAATCGATAACAGCCCTAGAAAATACCCATTAGTGTTTTTAATATCAATGCGTTAGACCTATTGCCGTAAAATTAGCATTTATATATCTTATAAATGCTTATCAAACAAGCAAGTTAGCAACTCAACATTGACATTATATTGGAACGATTTTACCTACATCAACATTGTAAAATGTAGTGACTTATTTCAACTAGCCAAACATTATTTAATACATCTAATAACTTATTTCCACTAGCCAAACATTATTTAATACAATAAAATAACTTATTTCAACTAGCCAAACATTATCAAATACATTCTAAAAACTTATTTCATCAACTTAACACAAACATTGTCAACTACATTCATTCATCTCATGTAACCTACACAAACAGACCCTCTTAAGTCATTCACTCACCCCTCCCCACCTAACCCCTCCATTCTACACACAAGGCTCACCCCCATCGCACCCCCCCCCACTCCCATCGGATACACGTTTTGAAACCTCTCATTCTGTAGCTCTGGGTCCTCACCTATTTCTTCATCATAACCAGCGACCTCATTTGCCGTGAGAGTCTACAGACTTGACAAGGGGCTCGACAAGTGATTGACACTAGTTGGCTCGCTTTGTGGCCGGGGTTAAGGCCCATGAAATTCTCCTTACAAAGCTAACTCGAGCAGAGTGCCGGCTCCCAGCTGCTAATGCAAGCCATTGACGCTGCTACACGCTGGAATCAGATTGTCTCGCGCAGAAAACTGTGAACAAAACACGAAGCGAAAGTGAAATAGAAATTTACAACAACAACAAAAAATTGAATGGAAGAAATGTAATATCTGTAAAATGGTACCGTTCATGGAAACTTTTTAAAAAAAACCCGTACCGATTTGAGAGGTACGGTTTCACTTTTTAAATTTAAAAAAAAAAATAACATTTATTTTTTAATTTAACAAAAAATTATACTCTNGGGGGGGGGGGGGGTACGGCACCGTTCGTTTTTTTTAAGCGTGCATAACTCAATAATAATAATGATGATAATAATAATGATAATAATAATAATAATACATATTTTTAAATAAAGTAAAAAAATTATTTAAAAAATAAATAAGAATGCCATTTTATGCTATTATTATATATAACGAATTCTAACATGTCCGTGGGGAGAAATAAAGCCAATAATAAACGGAAATCATTCGTATGGATAAACGCATTTGCGTTGTATTTAAATAACTAAACATTTGTACTCAAAATAAAGCTGAAATAACCTGTATACTTGAATCATCCAAGACGTTTGCATTGCAGAAAACTAGATCTGGGAATTTATTGAGTTAGAATGAAGAAACAAAATCGAACACTATGATTGAGAAACTTCCTATTATTTGAATATCAAAATTAATCAATAACTTTGAAATTTCCAGCTCGGCATTGTGCTTCTGTCTTACGGGGCCGTTAAGCCCACTATTCTAGGGCTTTCTGATGAGGGCTTGACTGTTCAAGTCACGTGGCTGTAAGAGATGCTCGACTTGCCATCAGTTCAAACAAAAGTTTTAACTCTCTTGAAGTGGAATGTTCCAAAGTCGTTGGCCAACTTCCCCACTCGTTTGTACACATCAGTGTGTGATCTCATGTGGCGTCGTGTGTCCTTGAGTGACGTCATATGCCCGGGAGTGAGGCTTTGTGTCAGTGTAAAACGACATTTGACGTCATGTACCAATGTGTTAGTGTGGAACGTTATATGTCTAACGCGAGACGTCATTATCAATGTGTTATGCCATTTGTCAAATGATTATGTCGTGTGTCAACGCGTGACGTCGTGGGTAAGTTTGTGTCGTCATGTGTCAATACATTTAGTAGAAGGGCTTGTCAGCAATGCACGTGTTTTGTTACTAATAAAGATTTAAATTCCACATGTGATTGTTTGCTCACGTGAGCCTAGTAAACCTACTGAATAGTTCCACAGATAGATCTAAGTCTTCTAGGTTCGATTTTACAACTGTACCAACAAGAATTACGGAGCTCAAACTTGTAGAGCTCAAGACTTGTGGAGCTCAAGAATTGTGGAGCTCAAGAATTGTGGAGCTCAAGAATTGTGGAGCTCAAGAATTGTGGAGCTCAAGAATTGTAGAGCTCAAGAAATGTGGAGCTCAAGAATTGTGGAGCTCAAGAATTGTGGAGCTCAAGAAGAATTGCTGATGATGTCGTAAAAGCTGAATACATGTTTGAATCAAGTACTCTCCATGCTATTCTTCCGTCTACACATAAACACCCATTGTCCCTGACAGCAAAGTTATTAGCCAAAATTCTAAATACCATAAATTTAAGTGTAAGATCCTTGCGCGCCCAACGGCCTCACTTTAAATATCTTCAGTTTACCCACTTTTGAAATGAAACATTCAGACAACTTCTTCTAATGGATTCTTGTTCTTCGCCACATCGTAACGGGCCGTAACTGTAACAAGCCCCTGTGATCTCGCCCTGAAAGTCTGTCAAGGCAAATCGAATCATTGGGGGGAAAAAACTGGTGCGACTGCAACACGATTAGATGAATAAGATCACAGATTTAGTTTGCCTAGAGCCGAGATGGGACAACAGAGGGACCGGGTGAGGGGGATATTAAAGGGGGAACCGGGAGAAAATAAGAAAATTTCATCCAAGAGTGCAAACAGTTCGGAGGGGAAATTGGCGGTGAGGAGTAAGATATAATGAGAGGATGTGGCGTTTGTTGGGAGGGAGTTGTGGCTGAGGGAAATCTTGGAGTTCGTGAGGGCTTAGGATGGAGGTGGGTGATAAGGAGACATGTAAGAGTTTGATGTGGACGAGAGTGTCACGTGTGTGTGTGTGTGTGTGTGTCGTTAGTACGGAGCTGTGGGTCTAACTGGGTCAAGTAGATCCATTTAGATTATCTGTATTTTTACCTGTGTTCCAGGATATTTGTCCCGCGCATTCCAGTACCTCACGCCATTTCAGAAGATCACGGGCATATCAGTGAACCACACCACTTCAGAAGGTAAAACGCACTTCAGTATCTTTCGCTATTTCAGTATAGTCACTGGCATTTCGGTATCTTTCGCTATTTCAGTATAGTCACTGGCATTTCGGTATCTTTCGCTATTTCAGTATAGTCACTGGCATTTCAGTAAACCTCACAACATCAGTATGTCAAAGGCATTTCAGTAAAATTCGCAATTTCAGTAGGTCAAGGGCATTTCCGTAATCCTCGCCATTTCAGTACGTCAAGGGCATTTCAATAAACCACATCACTTCCCTAGGTCAAGGGCATTTCAGTCAACCACACCATTTCAGTTGGATACATGGTATCAGTGTTTTAAACAATTAAACACAGTTTAGCGCCATCTCACTCATCTGGGGAGTGATGCGCGGCACGACACTGTGAACTATGTAACAACCTTCTCATCGACCTGTTTAGTGTCATCATCGAAAGGTGAGGCGTGCCGTCTATATCCGGTGACGTGATGTTAGCATGTGTTTACCCTTGGTGAGTTGACCTTTTAATACCAACACCTTAAAGCGCTTACAGACCTGATCTTGTGGAACATCTTTCTTGCTGGAAATAACCAATGGCAAAGTCCGCTAACTTTTGATACAGTCTCATATATATATAGTTATATATAGAGAGTTTGATCCTCTTGATTCCGGCTTTTCAATGGTTGCCCACTACTCGAAGCGCATCTTTCAACACATTAGGTGCCATGCGTCCAGTGGCGTAGCTTCGGTACCTGCTACTTGGGGGAGTTGGCCGCTCCCCATCCATGAAAACACCCAGCCATTAGCTTAAAAGAAATGTAGAAAAACACGCTGTTAGTTCGATGACTTCCGATTATCCGTCAATCTCGTAACCTCTGTGTTCCCATGTTGTGAATAAATGATTGTCTGCAGCACTAGAGGATGATTGTCTGCAGCACTAGAAGATGATTGTTTGCAGCACTAGAAGATGATTGTCTGTAGCACTAGAAGATGATTGTCTGCAGCACTAAAAGATGATTGTTTGCAGCACTAGAAGATGATTTTCTGCAGCACTAAAAGATGATTGTCTGCAGCACTAGAAGATGATTATTTGTAGCACTAAAAGATGATTGTCTGCAGCACTAGAAGATGATTATTTGTAGCACTAAAAGATGATTGTCTGAGGCATTTAAAAGATGATTATCTGAAGCACTAAAAAGATGATTGTCTGCAGCACTAAAAGATGATTGTCTGCAGCACTAAAAGATGATTGTCTGAAGCACTAAAAGATGATTGTCAGCAGCACTAAAAGATGATTGTCTGCAGCACTAAAAGATGATTGTCTGCAGCACTAAAAGATGATTGTCTGCAGCACTAAACGATTTTTGTCTGCAGCACTAGAAGATAATTATTTGTAGCACTAAAAGATGATTGTCTGTACACTAGAAGATGATTGTTTGTAACACTAGAAGATTCTGCGCGCACATAGGCAAAACCAGTCCCAGCAACCCTCGGATGACTAGAGTGGTCCTCGTCAATTCGACGGACGAACACTAGAAGATGATTGTCTGCAGCACTAAAAGATGATTGTTTGCAGCACTAGAGGATGATTGTCTGCAGCACTAAAAGATGATTTCGAATATAAAAAAAGAAAAGAAAATACACTTGGTATCGAATTAAAAGTAAAGTACCGATTCCAAAGATGAGTCTCGTGAGCCAGGAGTTGTGTGGGTGTTAGGTTGGTCATCAATGAATGTCGTGACTTGTCAACAGTTTCCCTAGGCTACTCAGGTATTTGACAGTCGTCAATAACAGATGTCTTGACAAGAGTGCTTTATTGTTTAATCAACCATCAACCATTATACCTGACATCTTTTCTATTCGCCTAATGGAATGCCGAAATGAGTCCAAGAATTGATTGATGTAAATGACGTCATTGGTGGATCTAGAGAGTATTTAATTATACTTGGAGTCCCTCCACGAGTCACAACGTATAGCAATGACAGCCTCGTTTTCTTGTTATTGTGTGTGTGTGGGGGAGGGGGCGAGGGATGCTTGAGAACCTTTCTAGTTGACTTTGTGTTAAAAAGCAGAATCGATTTTTATAGATCGTCGCATTGCGATAGACATGTACAGAAAGAACTGTGTTGGATAGTGAAAATGGGTTAGAGAGGGAGATAGAGAGAGAGAGAGAGAGAGAGAGAAAGAGAGAGAGATAAATCACAAGGAGGGAATGGGAAACAGAGAAAGGGAATGAGAAATAGAGGGAAAGAGAGAGTGAGAGAGATAGAGCGAGAGCAAGAAAGAGGGAGAAGGACTGGGAGAATGAGTAATAGACTGGTGCCCAACTGATGATGTCCGGCTGATGATGTCCAACTGATGATGTCCGACTGATGATGTCCAACTGATGATGTCCAACTGATGATGTCCGACTGATGATGTCCGACTGATGATGTCCAACTGATCTATGTCCAACTGATGATGTCCGACTGATGATGTCCGACTGATGATGTCCAACTGATGATGTCCAAATGATGATGTCCAACTGATGATGTCCGACTGATGATGTCCGACTGATGATGTCCAACTTATCTATGTCCAACTGATGATGTCCAACTGATGATGTCCGACTGATGATGTCCAACTGATGATGTCCGACTGACTGATGTCCAACTGACTGATGTCTTACTGACTGATGTCCAAATGACTGGTGCCCAAACGGCTGATGTCGAACTCATCTAAAAAAAACAACAACCTGCAATACAGACACTAACTCTGGCCGTTATTTCTAACCAACCAAAACCCATGTTGCATCTGCAGCTCGCACGTGAGACTTTCATATATATATATATATCTGCAGATGCTTTCCCGAGATATTTACCCCAGAATGCTCTCTCGACTTCCTGCTGTGGAAAGGGAGGTAAGAAATTAGTTTCGTTACCACCGGTGATAATCTCCAGATCCAGAATTTTCAAATATTCAACCCCTCCTTCCACACCTCTCCCCTCCAAAGAAGTATGGTCTGTCGTTGTTGGTGGGTGTACGGGCATGTTCGTGGGGCGGGGTTGGGGGCTGGGGTTGGGGTTTAAAGCGACGTGTCTCCTGGTCGGGTACACCGCAGCTCTGTTTAGCTTTTGATAGTCGCTATCTGCGGAGTTATCTTCTGGTGCCGCGAGTTTGTAGGCCCCGAAGTTGTTTATGTTCCGGGTATCCGCGCCTGCACTAACCAACGGTATAATTGATGAAAATTAACAAGACGTGCGCACCACCAAACACCCGATGATGTGTCTGTGCCTCTGCGTGCGCACCGTAGACTCGCCGGTTCGGCTTGTTTGCACAATGTTGTAACCAGCGCCAGTCTCCCCTTTCCGCCTTTGAATCACAACAGAAATTGTTGTGTATACAAATCCTCTTAGATTTTGTTGACATTGTCAGTAGGAAGTGTCCAAATGTTGTCTGTATTTACGGAGTGAATCTATAAATAGAAAGAGTTTTCCCTTTAAAACGGGAAGGATTTAGTTGGACGAAACGGCCTGTTCATAGCTTCTTTAAAAAAAAGGGACACGTGAGCTAGGTTTCTTTCTCTTTGTTTTAAAACAAAGGACCAGGATTCGTTATAAAGATCAGCTTCTTCTCTTGATAAAGGGCCCGCGATCAATACTTTGATCATTATTGCCCCTAAAAATGTCACAGAAAACAATTGACGTCGAAATCGAGGGCATCAAAACCACGCGAAGGTTTGTCAAGCAAACCAAACACAATGTGCTACAGTGACAGTGTTAATAGCACGAGTGACATCTCAGTCGGTCAACTTGAAATCACCGATCTTCTTATGAAACCTTTTTTTATTCAAAATTAATCTTAAGATAATCCTACACCATACATACACAATGAATCACTTGTTACTTTTGTTAAGTATAAGATTGCTGATACATTTGGTCATGTAAATGTTGAACATACACAATTACTCTATCGTGTTACTATTTTTACATACACATCTCTTTGACTCGTGCTACTTTTGTAAATAACCCGCACACAATGAATTAATGATATGTCATAACTAGTGTTAGGCCACAGAGACACAATACGTCATCTGTATGTAACTATTGTTACGACGCATATACACAATGAATACTATCAGGTATACTCTGTTGTAAAGCCACTTATACACAATGAATACTATCAGGTATACTCTGTTGTAAAGCCACTTATACACAATGAATACTATCGGGTATACTCTGTTGTAAAGCCACTTATACACAATGAATACTATCGGGTATACTCTGTTGTAAAGCCACTTATACACAATGCATTCTATCACGTTACTATTGTTAGGATTTCTCTGTGCCCAACACTCGCCAGATTTGGTCTGCTATAGTAAACAACGAGGCCCATCCGAGTGCTTTATTTACTTCAACACCCCAATCGCCTTCTTTGAGAATTGATCTTAACTTCAGAAAACAAACAATCGCAATGAACTAGAGAGGGGTGGCTTGAAGGAGATGCGCAGAGAGAGAGAGAGAGAGAGAGAGAGGGGGAGAGAGAGTGAACAAGATTAAATGAGAACCTCTCACCCTTGTGGGATATTTTCAACTGTATCTCTATAAATACCTTCGACTCCTTTTCTTGTACAAAGAAATCCCCCACCACAATAGTGTTTGTACATATACCTCCTACCCACGCCCTCACCATCTCCTTCCCACGTAATGTACTCTAAAATTGTTGTAATGATTCTGAAATAGTCGTTGGTCGTCCCCTCGGACCGCTCTCGACATTTTCTCGGATATTTGAGCAATTTTTTTTTGTTTCTTTCTTTGCTTTACATACGAGAACTGAACCGTAGAAATCAATGTATTTCTGACGTCATCTTTCATTTACGTTGAGTGTGAGATAGGAATAGTTTAGGTTTAACTTTGAACACGGGAATCTTATCTTATCTTAGATATACAGACGCTCCTTCTATGCAGAAGATAATTGCGTCCACAGACCATGAGAGATGATCTGTTGGCAAGTGATGCAGCGGTCACAGGCCACGGCTATAGGGGTTCCACGCATTACCCCAGCCGCCTAACTATTGTCTAGTTAGGTACCCATTCGGAGCTGGGTGACTCTGGGACTCCTCAGGCCGCAAGAACAAATCCTCACCTTCGTGTGGATTCGAACCCGTGACCATCGGTATGACAGTCGAGAGCGCTACCTCTCGACCACCACGTCCCAATAATCAAACACCCGAGTCGGTTTGTTTCAGTTGACTACTTCTTCAAATTCCAACAGCCTATATATTACACAGCATTGTTCCCTGGGATAAATATATACATGTAGTTGACATTAGGCTACTGGTACATCATGATAGAAGTGAGGTTTGAATTACTAGCAACGCGTCTACGTTGAGTTCACTGCTAACAACCTTGTAAACACTGTGTTGACTTACAAGTCTCGCTAAATAATTGAACAAAGTTTTAAAAAACGACGCTGTACACGCTAACTCGCAATGCCAAGTAGATCTAATATTAACAGTGTCTAAGACCTAAGACAGTGATTCTAAGGAATGCCAATGGCTCATGAGGACACACAACCTTCGGGGATATATGTAAAGGAGGGTTCTTAAAGCTATCACTGCAATTGAGGATGTGGATTGTTTTGTGTCTGCTAGTGTCGCGTGTGTCTGCAAGTATTGTGTGTGTGTCAGGTTTGTGTGTGTGTCAAGTTTGTGTGTGAGTCAGGTTTGTGTGTGTCAGGTTTGTGTGTGTCAGGTTTGTGTGTGTGTCAGGTTTGTGTGTGTCAGGTTTGTGTGTGTCAGGTGTGTGTGTGTGTCAGGTTTGTGTGTGTGTCAGGTTTGTGTGTGTGTCAGGTTTGTTTGTGTGTCAGGTTTGTGTGATTGTCTGTAAGGTTTTTGTGTGTGTGTGTGTGAGCTTTGTGTGTGTCAGGTTTGTGTGATTGTCTGTAAGGTTTTTGTGTGTGTGTCAGGTTTGTGTGTGTGTCAGGTTTGTTTGTGTGTCAGGTGTGTGTGTGTGTGTGTGTCAGGTTTGTGTAGTAGTATGTAAGGTTTGTGTGTGTGTGTGTCAAACAGTGTACTGTGCGTGTGTCTTACAATCTTGTGTGTGGCAATCATTTTTAATGTGGCTGTGTCTGTCAAAATCAAGAGTGTGTGTGTTTTACTGACATGATTGTGTCTGTGTGTGTCTGGCAGAATTGTGTTTGTGTGCCAGGTTTGTGTGCCAGGTTTGTGTGACAGGTTTGTGTGCGGTCTGACAGAAGACACATAAACATCACGAAAGTTGCTCAAACTAATTGAGTTGCGTCAAAATCCATTTTTAAACTAGTTTTTATTGCTCTCAACAACTAAGTTTACATCGTAATAAATCTCCTTACAAATAGCTCGTGTATTTATATTTTATTGTTATGCATAAATCACATGAAACGACGCATGCCTTCATAAAAATATTATACGCCCTCGTCACTGCATAAAGCTCAAGATGTGCATCAATCCCTGGGTCGGTCATCGCGCGTCATGATTTATGATCCAACCGCCGGAAGCTCTCCCGCATCAAATGTTGTACTCCCTCTCAAAACATCTCGCATTAACAAAACTGACTTTCAGAGTAAACAACAGGCGGTCTACGGCGGAAGCGAAAGATGAGAAATTGAGACGAGGAGGGGGCGAGGTTTGAATCAAAACACGAGATTATGATGTGTAGAAGTAGAAGTGGAACTACCTATTAAAGAAAGACTGGGAATAAAAGAAATATTTTTAAAAAATTAACGAACGCATTTTTATAGTGTGGTTGTTTAGTGCGGGTTAAATTTTGTGTGTGTGTGTGTGTGTGTTTGTGTGTGTTTTATCTAAATGACGTATTGAATTGTTTGTTATTGATGTGTTGATACATACTTATGCGCCTCACTGTAACATGAACTATTGAAGGGAGTGAGAATATTGCAAATACGGATCAAATCTATTTCATCACACCGACTCTACCGTGTTCCTGTTACTGATTTATTTTTATATCTCCTATAGCAGTGGTCGGGAATTTTTTTGCCTGAATGAGCCATAAACACCACATAATTTGAAAAGTAATTCTATGAAAGCCATACATTATGTTTAAAACTAAAAATTCAAGTAAAAGTGTGATTTGGTGTAATTTCAACAGTAAAAGTACAATATTTACGTCTTTTACTTCTTTTATCAGTTTATGCTGGTTTTTTTTATATGCAATTCAAAGAAGCCATCAGTAGAGCCACATCTGGCTCTTGAGCCATGATTTTCCGACCCCTGTCCTATATGGTTAGTCATTGAATGGTGGAAATCTATTAATAGAACACCCGGGTGTAAAACCACAACAATTTGTATTAAGATATGACTTAAATATCCGGTTACTCTGGACTTGACTTTAAAAAATGTGTTTTAAGTCTACTTTAATTTGAGTCAGCTGAGTGGACATGATCGAGACAAAGACTTGCTTACTAATTGATCGATACCAAAAATACTTTGCTACGTATTGTTACTTATATGGTAAAGCTGAAAAATCATTGTTTCACAAAAACCCTTGTCTAAAAATAGTAACATTACGTAATTAGATATGACGTTTTCCTGTCTTGTACATAATAATCTCTATTGGCCACAATAATCTCTATTGACCACAATTATCTCTATTGGCCATAATAATCTCTATTGGCCACAATAATCTCTATTGGCCACAATAATCTCTATTGGCCACAATAATCCCTATTGGCCACAATAATCTCTATTGGCCACAATAATCTCTATTGGCCACAATAATCTCTATCGGCCACAATAATTCCTATTGGACACAATAATCTCTATTTGCCACAATAATCTCTATTGGCCACAATAATCTCTATTGGCCACAATAATCCCTATTGGCCACAATAATCTCTATTGGCCATAATAATCTCTATTGGCCACAATAATCTGTATTGGCCACAATAATCTCTTTTGGCCACAATAATCCCTATTGGCCACAATAATCACTATTGGCCACAATAATCTCTATTGGCCACAATAATCTCTATTGGCCACAATAATCTCTATTGGCCACGACACATTCCCCATCTCCTCCAACACCATTTATTTCCCTTCGTGCTAGTGGTGGTGGAGGTGGAATTAGTCTTTAAAAATCTGAGAACTAAAGGACACATTTTCAAGATGGCTGATTGCGAACACGCACAATTAAAAAACAAGCCTAAGAAAAGAAAAATTGAAGGAATAGTAGAATTTATTTTTTTTTAATGAAAAGGCTTTCGTCAGAAATAAAAGGACCAGACTGCAAATGTTCTCGATTTAAATGCTTCCAAACTGTAAATGAAGAAGATAGAGATCGACTTTTAGCCTCTTTTAACGCAGTATCAAGCAAAGGTTTATAGGACTCTTTTTTAGCTGGGCTGATCACAGTCCAGAATGCTCCTAGAAGAAGACCATTGAATGATGAATCTCAATCAAGTGGTGGCTCGTTACAAACAATCCAATGACCCGGATGTTTTTTTTAAAACTCGTTTAATTCGATATGTTTGTGCGTCCTTACAAAATTTGAAAGTATTTACATACAAATGCTCTGTTCGTCTTCACCGGCTACCCCCACCCCCCCCTCCATCCCCGGCGTGCGCGGGCACGCGCGCACGCACGCATAAACAAACACACATACAAACACCTTTGTTGAACTCACCAACACGTATGTATGTGTGTCCGCTAGGAATCATGATTTGTAAATTCCACCCAGTTTCTGGGTAGCTTGAGTACAGGGACTTTGCTCACACAATCATTTCAATCAGTTAGTCCAGAAACCTTTAAAATGTAGACGCTTTTTCCCATTCTTATAACAATCTATATTAGTGCTATCATTAAAAGAATAATTATATATATATATATATTTGGGCTGAGGAAATTAACCGATTAATCGATTAATCTTTAAAATGTAGCGATTCAAGTTATCTTGATCGATTAAAATTTAGCAACATATTTCAAAATTAAAAAACAAGAATTTGTTAATAACTTATATATTTTGTTAATGACATACTTTTTTTTCCTCGTATTATTATTTTTTAATTTAGACCCGCATACGTCTTATTAATATTTATTTAGACGCTCATACGTAAAGAAAAAGGTTTTTCTTCCTTATTTCTTGCATTGCAGAATGAATTTGCTGTGTTACGTCACAAAATTTGGAAAACCGATTTCACGAGATATGAATGGCAGCTTAATACTGATGGAATATATATTCATGCGAAAGCAAAATATATCTAAACGAAATTAATCGGCTTATCGAGAAAAAATCCCGATTAATCGAACCAATTTTTTTAATCAGTACCAGCCGTAATATATATGTATCAACACTTATAGGCGTTCATTATAAATTTCATCTTGCGCCACTATGGTGTGAAGATAGCCTATTTTTTTTCCTCCCCCAACCGCAAGGGACACAATCACGGCAGACACCTGTCATGAGCAATTTACCTCCCTTGCTATGTCCGTCGCTCTGCCGATAACTCTCCTATCCCCATTATCATATTTATCTACCGGCGCCAAGGGCGAGGCATGGAACTCGGAAAATGGGAAATTACAATTATAAGGATTAATTAATGGTTAGTTTCGATTAAAGCCGAAAATTGAAATTTATGGTGTCATAAGAAATATTTATTACACGTACTTGTCGAAAATCGAAGTAACACTGGAATGTCTTCTTTATATGACATCTTTTAACCAACAACCCAAACCGACAAGTGTACTGGCATTATGTAGTTCCAGTGGTGAGCGTGTGTTATTGACAACTAACAACAAACTCCGTCCAAGGACGTTCCCCCATGGTTTAGAGTGGCATGTTGTAGCTCCCCTCTAACATCGCGTCAAAAACACCATTCATTATAGTTATAATGAATAACCCATAAAACAAAGTTTTTGACTATTAATCCCTACGCGCACCGCTCAAGATAGTCTTGGAAACAAAATACTGCACAAAAAATAACTCGCTTTGAACGTCCGCGTAAATGAATTGTAATTTTTCTGATTGGCTGTGGCAGTCTGTAGAAGTTTTAGGGACCAATCGCTATTGATGACAGGACAGAAAATCGTCTTTTATTATATAGATCTAGAATATAACCAGCCGAGCTTAACAATCGTTCACATAGCTTTAGATTGTTTCAGCTGAAGGTTCTGATACTCTACCTTATGTTTGGTTTGCAGGTGATATGTAAGCAAAGTGTTAGAATCATGGTATCAATATTCCATTTAAGCAGCGCGGCTGCGCAGATATTTGACCGACGCCACGCAGGAGTTTAGAATCACATCGCAACAAATTTGTAAACTATTGCACCAAAAATGGACGTTGCGTATCTTTGCACATTTTTTTGTTTTGTTTTGTTTTGCAAACGGATTCAGAGTGAACATTGCATGGTAGTCAAACGATCTCTCTCAATTGACACATTAACCTTTATCAACATCTTGAACATTAACGTCAGTCAATAGTTTAAAACCAAAATTTCGTTTAATCGTCCGGAATATTTTAATTTTTTTAAAAAATATTTTTTAAAAATAACTTTTAGTACTTTTATAAGTGGTGGCTCGTTTAATCGATAAAAATTTTTTGCATGAGAAAAGAATTGAACGATTAATCGAGAAATAANATATGTATAGAGAGAGAGAGAGAGTGTGAGAGAGAGAGAGTGAGAGAGAGAGAGAGAGAGAAAGAGAGAGAGAGAGAGTCCCATTCATCCGTCATTCCTACACACACAATTGAAGGAATTTGAATTTCGGAAGAGAGGTAAATAGTTGGATGGGTTGAGGGCTTCGCGTTACGCTCACACAGGATGCAAAGCGAGGCAGTAGTGGCCGCGGATGTTTTTACTTCTTCACATTAATCAGTAGAAATATGCCTGTCTGTGGGCTTATCGGTGCTAGCAAGTTTATTCAAAACGTCTTTGGCAGCCAGTTGGTGCACAGCAAGCCTTCCACCGCCACCACCCCTCTATACTATAAACCATTCGACCAACCTGTACTCCATGAGCCACATCTCTTGAAATGAGAATATATCCAGCTACCGTTTTTTCTGATCTTTTATTGTTAGTTAACTGTGCCTAATGAGAGGACTTGATTCGCTTATATCATTTCGTCGTTTTGATCCATTTTGAACTTCCGGTTTGAATTGTGAGCGTACGAGGGACTGTCGAGGGTGAGGAGGTAATGCCAGGAGAAAACTGAGGAAGCAGTGGTGGTGGTGGGGGGGGGGGCATTAAGATTATTAAGAAGACTAAATAGCAATCGTCTAAATTCGGGATTTTTGCACAAATAATGAGTCATATAGACAGAAGTTCTGCTTTCCTAAAGTAAGTCCTCATCCATACCATTCTAATATTTTAAAATCATTTGGACTGGGCACTGTGTTCCTATAACTCATCAAACCAGAAATATTTGAAAACCTTATCCTATAGAAACTTAGATTTGAAAAAAAGAAGAACAATTTGTTAGCTTAACCGGTGAAACGTTTTAAATTTTTGAATTGTTAATTTTACATAGTAAAAAATAAATTATCGGTTACCCACTGAAGACAAGATAAATGCTAGCTTCCATTAACCTCTTTAAGGAAACAAAAACGGAAATGTTTAGTTAGGAATGGACATGATTGATAGGAATGGACATGATTGATGGGAATGGACATGATTGATGGGAATGGACATGATTGATGGGAATGGACATGATTGATGGGAATGGACATGAGTGATGGGAATGGACATGATTGATGGGAATGGACATGATTGACAGGAATTGACATGATTGATATTGCAAGTGATGTGCATTAAATATCTGGTAATTTTACCAAATCATTTTAAAGAGGTATTATTTTATATAGCTATCTTCATAACATGCGCTGACAATATTCCACGTCACAGGTTACAGGCTTATAACTTATTACCCAAGTATCTGCAATATTTTAAGACACAGTTTCTTTAGTTTCAGCTCGTCATCTACATACCTGACTCACACGATCTACTGGTGTGATGGACATGCCCTTTAACTCTGACCACATGACCAAATCATTGTTGGTGATTAAAGTTCAGATATCGATAATCTATCATAAAACTTCCTGACCCAAGTCGTCATCCGTTGCTTAGTTTGAGAATCGTGAATAAGTTGTAAAGATGATTTTTAAAAATGTTCGCATAACTTCAATTTCTTTATTTTGTAATATATTTTGCTTAAAGTTCTAGACCAGCTAAAAAATAAATAAATAACATATGTAATTTGCGAAAAGTGTTTCTTTATGTGTAGTGTCAACATTTATAATGCCACATGTCAACATGCTACTGTCTCTGTCCACGTAAACCACATGTGGTATGAGGCTGCGCCGCTGGAGAGTCGGGTTCCCCCATGTGTACATGAGAAAATCTGTGCTCGGCATCTGATACAAAAATCTCCCATAGCAACCAAAACAAGTTGGCGTCAAGACTGTTTATTTTAGTTGGCAGGATAGAGAGGTTTTAAAACTGTATTGCTAAAATTATCTTCTTTTAATGTTACTCGCCACCCACAGCCTTACATTGATTACCTACATCAACCTACCACCGCCTTACATTGTTTACCCACATCAACCTACATCAACCTACCACCGCCTTACATTGATTACCTACATCAACCTACCACAGCCTTACATTGATTACCTACATCAACTTACCAACGCCTTACATTGTTTACCTACATCAACCTACATCAACCTACCACCGCCTTACATTGTTTACCTACATCAACCTACATCAACCTACCACCGCCTTACATTGATTACCTGCATCAACCTACCACAGCCTTATATTGATTACCTACATCAACCTACATCAACATACCACAGCCTTACATTGATTACCTACATCAACCTACCACCACCTTACATTGATTACCTACATCAACCTACCACCGCCTTACATTATTACCTACATCAACCTACATTAAACTACAACAGCCTTACATTGATTACCTACATCAACCTATTACAGCCTTACATTGATTAGCTACATCAACGTACATCAACCTACCACAGCCTTACATTGATTACCTACATCAACCTACCACAGCCTTACATTGATTACCTATATCAACCTACCACAACCTTACATTGATTACCTACATCAACCTATTACAGCCTTACATTGATTACCTACATCAACCTATTACAGCCTTACATTGATTACCTACATCAACCTACCACAGCCTTACATTGATTACCTACATCAACCTACCACAGCCTTACATTGATTACCTACATCAACCTACCACCGCCTTACATTGATTACCTACATCAACCTACATCAACCTAATACCGCCTTACATTGATTACCTACATCAACCTACATCAACCTACCACCGACTTACATTGATTACCTACATCAACCTACATCAACCTACCACCGCCTTACATTGATTACCTACATCAACCTACATCAACTTACCACCGCCTTACATTGATTACCTACATCAACCTACCACCGCCTTACATTGATTACCAACATCAACCTACCACAGCCTTACATTGATTACCTACATCAACCTACATCAACTTACCACAGCCTTACATTGATTACCCACATCAACCTACATCAACCTACCACAGCCTTACATTGATTACCCACATCAACCTACATCAACCTACCACATCCTTAATTTGATTACCCACATCAGCCTACCACAAACTTACATTGATTACCTACATCAACCTACACAACCTACCACAGTCTTACATTGATTATCTACATCTACCTACCACAACCTTACATTGATTACCTACATAAACCTACCACAACCTTACATTGATTACCTACATCAACCTACATCAACCTACCACAGCCTTACATTGATTACCTACATCAACCTACCACAACCTTACATTGATTACCCTTATCAGCCTACCACAACCTTACATTGATTACCTACATAAACCTACCACAACCTTACATTGATTACCTACATAAACCTACCACAACCTTACATTGATTACCTACATAAACCTACCACAATCTTACATTGATTACCTACATCAATCTATCACATACTTATCTTGTCTTCTTATCGTATATGTTACAGACGCTCCTTCAGTACAGAAGATGATTACGTGCTACGTATTTCTATGGTTTGTGTTTAGTCCTGTATTCTTACTAGAGTTTAAATGATGATAAAGTGTTGGCTTTCCTGGTTTCTTCAGGCTACCCATTCCACCCCCGAATACCGGACGGAAAGAAAGAAAACTTGTATGTGTTTGTTCTTGCATATGGAATAAGAAAGGTGTTTTTATCTTTATGTCTATTTGAGGGATGTATTAAGTTATCTTTGTGTTGTATTTCTAAATTAGAATTAATTGCCATATGTATAATTACTAATTTACTCTTGGTTCTTCTATCCTCTAGTGTTTCAATGTTTAATGATTTAACTAATGGTGTTACTCTTGTCAGTTTTGAATATTCTCCAGTAATGAATCTGGCAGCTCTTTTTTGGATTTGTTCTAACTTATCAATATTTTCTTTGGTGGATGGGTCCCATACAGAAGATGCATATTCTAGTATGAGTCTCACCAGGGTGAGGTAGCATTTTAGTTTTAAATCTTTGTTACATTTGCAAAAGTTTCTTTTTATAAAGCCTAAGGTTTTGTTTGATTTTTTAATAACTTCATTGACATGGGGATTCCAAGATATTTTCTCATTTATTATGACCCCCTAAGTATTTTGCATCTTTAGTTTGGGTTACATTGATTACCTACATAAACCTACCACAGACTTACCATGTTTACCTCCATCTCAAATGTGTACTGTTCTGATTTGATCATACTATTCTGTTTAAGCTTTATGTCATTTTCTTAGTTTCTATAAACACAAGTCTAGACTACCAATATCTTATATTCTTTGGTTCTACACAAGTCTAGACTACCAACATCTTATATTCTTTGGTTCTACACAAGTCTAGACTACTAACATCTTATATTCTTTGGTTCTACACAAGTCTAGACTACCAACATCTTATATTCTTTGGTTCTACAAAAGTCTGGCAGCAGCTGAATAGCGAAGTCAATACTGCACTCGCCTCACAAGCTGAAGGTTGTGGGATCAAGCTCAGGTAAAGGCAACAATAAAAATGTTGATTAATGACTATCGCTAAAAAGTCCTCCGATGATCTGGAGAGGACATGGGCGCTGCCAAGGTTCACCAAACCTCGCGAAAGTTAAGGACACACAGATAGTCTAGACTACCAATATCTTATTTTTTATAGGTTCTACACAAGTCTATACTACCAATATCTTATTTTTTTAAAGGCTCTACACAAGTATATACTACCAATTTCTTATTTTTATAGGTTCTACACAAGTCTATACTACCAATATCTTATTTTTATAGGTTCTACACAAGTCTAGACTACCAATATCTTATTTTTATAGGTTCTACACAAGCCTAGACTACCAATATCTTATTTTTATAGGTTCTACACAAGTCTAGACTACCAATATCTTATTATCTTAGGTTCTACACAACTCTAGACTACCAATATATTATTTTTTATAGGTTCTACACAAGTATATACGACCAATTTCTTATTTTTATAGGTTCTACACAAGCCTAGACTACCAATATCTTATTTTTATAGGTTCTACACAAGTCTATACTACCAATATCTTATTTTTATAGGTTCTACACAAGTCTAGACTACCAATATCTTATTATCTTAGGTTCTACACAAGTCTAGACTACCAATATCTTATTTTTATAGATTCTACACAAGTCTAGACTACCAATATCTTATTTTTATAGGTCCTACACAAGTCTAGACTACCAATATCTTATTTTTATAGGTTCTACACAAGTCTAGACTACCAATATCTTCTTTTTATAGGTTCTACACAAGTCTAGACTACCAATATCTTATTATCTTAGGTTCTACACAAGTCTAGACTACCAATATCTTATTTTCTTAGGTTCTTCACAATTCTAGACCAGAAAAATCCCATTTTCTCACACCTAATCCTATTCAACATTAATATCGAGTATTCATGACAAAAAACGTTTAGTAAGAATCAAACAAACAACAAAACACACCAACAAATGAATTTACTCAAACACACAACATGCATTTCTCATTAGAGCCGTCCTCGTCTGTGTTTATTAGCTGGATACATTGTGTCGGCATTCTCCGCCATGGACGCTGTAAGCCACCTTAATGTCTCACAGATGCAGGATTGTCTTGACTACTCGTGTTTTTAAAGACATCATTATCTCATTCTAGCCCTCTGTTGGATCATTGGTTTGAGCGTGAATATTAACAATGAGATCCGACTGTAAAGTTTATTGACTGAAGTCTACGACTGTAAGGGTTAAATGCAAAGTTTCCTAACCGACGTAAAAGAATGAATGTAGATACAATAGTATATTTGTTATTTCTGTCACAGATCACGTTTGTTGTATAAGTGTATATAATGTCTCGTTCTTTTGTTAGTAAGAACACCTGAAGTTAAGGCACCCAGACTTAGAGCCTGTGAAAAGTCATAAAGTTAGAGCCCCTAAAGGTACATCACCCAGAGTTAGAGCCCCTAAAGGTACAGCGCCCAGAGTTATGATAAGGTAGTGAACAAAATGGGGGTGAGACTGCAATCAGGCCAATCGATGGCTTTCATTGACTCTTTGGATTTCACCGCAGCTAAGTTTGTATTTTTTTAAATATGCGTTTCATTTGTGTATTGTTTGTTCGCTGTTTCGTTACGTCCTGTCAGTCTGAGCCACACCGTGTTCACTTCCTTTCCATTTACTAAAGGTAAAGTACATCATCTGGAGTTAGAGCTCCTAAAGGCTCAACGCCCAGAGCTAGAGCCCATTAAAGTTCAACACCTAGAGTTAGAGCCCGTAAAGTTTCAACACCTAGAGTTAGAGCCCCTAAAGGTTCAACACCCAGAGTTTTTGCCCCAAAAGGTTGAACGCCCAGAGTTAATGCCCCTTGGATCACTTGTAATAAGTGTATCTAGACTTAGAGCGCCTAGACTTGGATCACTTGTAATTAGTGTATCTAGACTTAGAGCGCCTAGACTTGGATCACTTGTAATTAGTGTATCTAGAGTTAGAGCGCCTAGAATTGTATCAATTGTAATTAGTGTATCTAGAGTTAGAGCGCCTAGAATTGTATCAATTGTAATTAGCGTATCTAGAGTTAGAGCGCCTAGAATTGTATCAATTGTAATTTGTGTATCTAGAGTTAGAGCGCCTGGAGTTGGATCACTTGTAATTAGCGTATCTAGAGTTAGAGCGCTTAGACTTGGATCACTTGTAATTAGCGTGTCTAGAGTTAGAGCGCCTGGAGTTGGATCACTTGTAATTAGCGTGTCTAGAGTTAGAGCGCCTGGAGTTGGATCACTTGTAATTTGTGTATCTAGAGTTAGAGCGCTTAGACTTGGATCACTTGTAATAAGTGTATCTAGAATCTAGAGTTAGAGCGCCTGGAGTTGGATCACTTGTAATTAGCGTGTCTAGAGTTAGAGCGCCTGGAGTTGGATCACTTGTAATTTGTGTATCTAGAGTTAGAGCGCCTGGAGTTGGATCACTTGTAATTAGTGTATCTAGAGTTAGAGCGCCTAGACTTGGATCACTTGTAATCAGTGTATCTAGAGTTAGAGCGCCTGGAGTTAAAGTTCCTATAGCTTGGGTACCTATCCTATTTGCCTCAACTAGAGCACATAATGTAGAGTCTTGAAATAGCTTGGCGCTGTTAGTTTAGTCATCAGAATTATTGACTTTTCTTTCTTTTCATTTCTCTTCCTGCCAGTACAATACAGAGGGTCAAAGAGCTAAGACATTGATTCGTTCTTACGAATTGTTGTAAGCCGAATTTCAGTGAAAGTATTAAAAAAAAAAAATTTTTTACTGTTAAGTATTGTACGTACAGTGCTATAATAATGTAACAGTTAATGACATAAAAGAATTATTCAAAAGAAAAAAAAGAAAACATTTCCTTAGCACACGAATTATATATTTAAAAAAAAAAAGATTAAACGTAAGAGAGAGAGAGAGAGAGAGAGAGAGTTAGAGAGAGAGGGGGAGAAAGAGAGAGAGAGAAAGAGAGAGAAAGAGAGAGAGAGGGGGGGGAGAAAGAGAGAGAGAAATAGAGAGAGATGGAGAAAGAGAGAGAGAGAGAGATGGAGAGAGAGAGAGATACAGAGAGAGTTGGAGAGAGAGGGGGAGAAAGAGAGAGAGGGGGAGAGAAAGAGAGAGAGAGAAAGAGAGAGAGAGAGGGAGAAAGAGAGAGAGAGAGAAAGAGCGAGAGATGGAGAGAGAGAAAGAGAGAGAGGGAGAGAGATAGGGAGAGAGAGGGGGAGAGAGAGAGACGGGGTAAACAAACAAAATGGCGTCCGTACTTAGACTGAACGTTTGTCCCGCCATACAACCCAACAACCATAACATAGCGTATTCTTCCTTCGCGCCCGCAACATAAAAACCTATAACCGATAATGACATAAAAGAGTATTTTAAAAAAAGAGAAAGCAACTCCTTACCACGTGAATTTTTAAAAAAATTGTTAAGACAGAATGAGGCGTAATATTATAAATATTATTTTATGGGGGCGCGTTCGTAACAACGAAACATCGTAAGTCGGGACCGGCGTAATCCGAGGAATTCGTGTACAAGGGGGCAGTGGCGTCGCTAGGGGGGTGCGGAGGGGGCGGGCCGCCCCGGGTGACACCAACCCTAGTGACGCCTGTACAAGGGGGTGTCATTATACCGCAGTTGGATTAGTAGCTGATTTTCCTAATAGATGTAAATAACATGCTCATATTTTTTTTTTGAAGAGCTGTGTACATGGCTTTTCTGTGATTTTGGGCAGGGGAGTGGGGTTTGTGAAATCTTAGCAAGGTATCATGGGTAGAGAATGGAGATGGGGCTGGGTGAATGTTCTATGTGCCGCCATTGTCTCTCGTAGCTTATTTGTCTTAAAACGCCTAGCAGTTGGCGTTACCGGGCGTTTTTATCATCCACTCGTGGTATGTTGGCATTACAGCCGGGCGGACGTCGCGTCACAGGCAAGGAGAAGGTAATTTGTTCAGATTAGTCTGTTCCCAGACTTATCTTACCTCCCCTCCCTGGCTTTCTGTCTATCGTTGTGCAGGGAGTAATATTTGTATTGTTAATCCACTGCTAAGGATGACAATTGGTCTAAGAGACACTGGGTGGGGCATGGGAAAAGATAATGGTAAGAAATACAATTAGCAATCATTAGTATTCCTATACAGTCGTGTAGCTAGCCATAAGTTATCAATATAACCATACGGACGTCAAGCTAGCTATAAGTCATCAATATAACTATACAGAAGTCAAGCTAGCTAAAAGTCATCAATATAACTATACAGAAGTCAAGCTAGCCATAAGTCATCAATATAATCATACAGACGTCAAGCTAGCTATAAGTCATCAATATAACCATACAGACGTGAAGCTAGACATAAGTCATCAATATAACCTTCCACAAGCTAGTCATAAGTCATCAATATAACCATACAGACGTCAAGCTAGCCATAAGTCATCACTATAACCATACAGACGTCAAGCTAGCCATAAGTCATCACTAGAACCATACAGACAAGTCTATACTACCAATATCTTATTTTTATGGGTTCTACACAAGTCTAAACTACCAATAGTTACTTTTATAGGCTCTACACAAGTCTAAACTACCAATATCTTATTTTTATAGGCTCTACACAAGTCTAGACTACCAATATCTTACTTTTATAGGCTCTAAACAAGTCTAGACTACCAAAATCTTACTTTTATAGGCTCTACACAAGTCTAGACTACCAATATCTTATTTTCACATGCTCTACACAAGTCTAGACTACCACTTTTTTAAATTTTATTAGGTTCTACATAAGTCTAGACTACCATGATAAGTCATCAGTGTAGCCGTACAGAATAGATCTAGCTGAAAAGCACCGCTGCAATACACAGCTTAACGCTATTAAATTTTAATTGACCTTTAAAGTCGTGTTTACACAAACATTGTAGACCAATCCTTTCAGCGTTGTGCCTTAAAACTATCTGAACTTCTTGGTCCGCCGTTGTAACGCCGAGAACCACTGTACTTAATGCCCTGGCTCCACAGATATTCGGAAGATCAATGTATCTTATCCCTGTCCCAACACTGACAACCTGGGAGCCCCTGTACCTAATGGCCCGGCCCTCCAATTTAATTAAAATTAAGTGATGTTGTCACATGGTGTACTACTGCACCTTAAGCCGGATTACGTTGTTCCCGTCCAAATTGGACCAAGCGACTTACGCCACAGACAGTGGAATTCATTATCACTGGAGATAGATCGCTTAGGCTTACGGTCTCCTTGTGGTTTACGCTCAATGTTTTTTTTCTCACAAAGGTTTTATAATGTTCTATGGCAGGGGCGTTGTATCGTGAGGGGCGAGCTAGAATTATTTATAATTCTATATGACAAGGGCGTTGTTTTTGGGGAGGTCGTAGGATTTTGTTTGGTGGTGCGGCAGGGTGTTGTTAAGGAGGGGGGGGCTGTTAGCGTCGTTATTTTAGAAAGTATTACTTTTAGAAGTAGATATGTATAGATAAATAAGTAAATTATTTTAGCTGTCTCATATGAATGGATGAAGCAGTGAACTGTGTGACTTATTTCATATAACGATTACCCCTGGGTATGTATGACTGCCCCGGTAGGTAAGTCGGTTTCTTTATATCTGATTTATAGTCTATTTCAATAATTATTTACAATTTAAAAAAATAATTGAGTTGCCAGGTAATTGTTGTTTTGAAAGTCATTTCTTTTTCATCTTCTCAGTGTAGGCGTTGTTCAATTATGTCAGCATATTTCCTGGATAAGATTGTAGAAAAACAAAATATTGTAAAAAAAAAATGTATACATTTTTGACAAGATTAGTCGGACTGTCATGGCGATCAATGCCCACAAGAAAGGTAGTATGTCAATCACCATGTTAATCTAGTGCCGACTTCAGGTGTTCGAATCTGTTGAGGACGTTTGCTTTAAAGGACCAATGGCAGCAAACTTTTAGTCCCGATATAAAGCAATCTTTCTTACCCTCAAAGCTATTTATCAACGATATTCTCCTTAATTGGACCGATCCAAGAACCCCACTCGGACATTCATCTGTGGACACCACTCGGACATTCATCTGTGGACACCACTCGGACATCCATCTGTGATCCACACTTGGTCATCCGTTGAGTGGTCGCCGTGCCACTGTGTAAGACAGATAGGGGACAAACACACACCTGACAGGGCCGTACGTGTCATACAACCTCGACATGTTGACCTCACTAGGTGACCCACGGCCTGGACAAGAGGTTTCTCCTGGGGGCCCACTGACTATCAAACGACGTCCATGTTAACACACCGGTGGCGCTGGTGGTCAAACATGGCTAAAGGATCTGGCTAGGCTGCCTGCAACAAGGGAGTTCAGTGTCACCACTTTGTCTTCATCAGCTATCAAGAGTTAACTTGTTTCTCCTCCAATCAACGTGTTCGGCTTTACTGATATCATTGGCCTATAGGACAATTAACTCTTAGCTGCCAACAAGGATGTCTGTCTTTAGTTAATGACTTAATTTGTAGATACAATGGATCGTCTTTATTTCCCTGGCTAATATAATGCATTTTTGTTTAAAACCATGAAATACCTCTTTGTGCCTCCAATGTAGGCCTACCTTATAATACCTCTATGTAGGCATACCTTACAATACCTCAATAAATGCCTACCTTATAGTACCTCTATGTAGGCCTACCTCATAATACACCTATTTACTTCCACATTCCTCTATGTACCTCCAAATACCTCTATTTAGGCTTATCTCCTAATACCCCTTTGTGCTCCAAATACCTCTATGGTGGTCTACCTCATACTTCTTTGCGCCTCCAAATACCTCTATCCAACCCGAAATACCTCTGTACACATGGTAATACTACTATTTTATTTAGAGTATCTTATACGTCACGAGTACGTTCAATGGAAATATTATCAGTATTATCAGTTTTAATACTGTGAAATAAATGTAAAAGGGCTGGTCAGTGGCCAGTGGCCGGAATTCCTTGTAGATATAATTTACATGACCTCACAAGCAAAAATGACCTTGTCGCTGAAAGAAGACGCCTACACTTAAGTCAGACTATCTTTTGTGTCTTACTACTATCTGTTGTGTCATACTATTATCTGTTGTGTCTTACTACTATCTGTTGTGTCATACTATTATCTGTTGTGTCTTACTACTATCTGTTGTGTCATACTATTATCTGTTGTGTCTTACTATCGATAAAACTTTAGGAGTATATTTTTGTCCAAGCAGATATTCTCTTGATGTTTCAATCAGATTCTATGACGAGTCTAATATTGCGTATATCTTTCCAGTTCTAGAATCATTTCAGAATAAAACCTTCCTTTTCTCCGAAATCTCGAGATTTTTTATACGAGAAACAATATCATGGATTTCATTAACAAATAATAACAACAAGATACGACCAATGTTCCTTTTAAGCTGCGCGCTTGCGCGACTGCACAGAAGGTTGACCGACGTCGTGCAGTAGTTTTGATTTACCGCGCAGCAAATTTTGTAAAATATTGCATACAAAATGGATGCTGTGCAAATTTGCACAAGAGTTTTCTTACTTTGCACACGGACCAACGAGCCTTAGAGGGAACATTGGATACGACCTGCGGCGTAGCATACGCCACAGAATTGCTCATTATAGATAGATCAACGAAAGGGAGGGGGTGGGGTGAGAGAGCGGAAACAAACAGCAGCACGAAGTAATGAAAAATAAAAGCGAGTAAATGTGGAGACATGTGCACAGCGGTTGTTGTTAACTGCAGCCACGCCCACCCTTTACTTCCATCCCTTGCCAACCATAAACTATGTTTTGCCGACTCTAGGGTTAGTCATGTTCGCAAAAATTAATTGGTGAAAAGAATGGGCAGAAAAAAAAAACACATTAAATGTCTTTTTTAAATTGTTCAGTGCAAGGCAGGCGTGATAACCACCACACTACAAACCATTGGTTATTCTGTGAAGGAAAAACGCAAGTGAACGCAAGAAGCATTGTAGGTACCCCCACCCTTTTTTTGTTTTCACCCCACTTCGCTTGCCCACTGTTATATTTCGACCCCAGGGAGGGTCATTCGCCATGCACATTTGCATTTGCCCGTTTAAGTTAATTTTGTAAATAGATCATTTAAATTTTGAAATACTTGATATTTGACTAGTGAAAAATTGCCGGGGGCTCACACACACAAATCATCTACAACAACTATGTTTGGGAAACGCCCCATTCAAGTATATTTTAGGGGCGTGAAAAAAAAAAGTGTTGCGTGGTGTAGTTTTTGGAGAGATGGGAGTAACGCAAAATTTGTATATTTATTAGAATTTTTTGTTATTAAAGTATATAACTTGACAGTGGTACCGCATCTCTTCTTCTATGTTGTTTGGCGGTTTAAAATGGTTCAATTTCTCCAATCTTAAAATGAAATAGTTGTTAAAATGAAGTTATTAAAATGAAGAAATTAAAATGAAGTTATTAAAATGAAGTTATTAAAATGAAGTTATTAAAATGACGTAATTAAAATGAAGTTATTAAAATGACGTTATTAAAATGAAGTTATTAAAATGACGTTATTAAAATGAAGTTATTAAAATGAAGTTATTAAAATGAAGTTATTAAAATGAAGTTATCAGCGAACACGAGTCCGTCGTGTATTCGTCCAGCCATCAAAAGTCGACATTGGAAGTATCGCCTACCTATATAATTGTTCATGTCCTACCTATGTAAGAGATCATATCCTACCTATGTAAGAGATCATATCCTACCTATGTAAGAGATCATATCCTACCTATGTAAGAGATCATATCCTACCAGGTAAGAGTTCATATCCTACCTATGTAAGAGTTCATATCCTACCTATGTAAGAGATCATATCATACCTATGTAAGAGATCATATCCTACCTATGTAAGAGATCATATCCTACCTATGTAAGAGATCATATCCTACCTATGTAAGAGATCATATCCTACCTATGTAAGAGATCATATCCTACCTATGTAAGAGATCATATCCTACCTATGTAAGAGTTCATATCCTACCTATGTAAGAGTTCATATCCTACCTATGTAAGAGATCATAT